>JAXIVD010000726.1:10000-115000 GCA_036785275.1 Cancer borealis | reverse complement strand
ATAGACAGGTAGGTATGTGTAGAGAGGATAGGTATGTAGGTGACTTATTAGGTGAGGTGAGGGAAGGGGAAGGAAGGGGAAGGAAGAAGGAAGGATAAGAAATACGATGGGAATGAAGGGAAAGAAAGGATAACAAGTGAAAGAAGAGGACAGTAATAGGGATAAAATTGAATAAAGAAAGATAGAATAGTGAAGGGTTAGAAATAAATAAACTAAAAACAGTAGTAGGGATAAATAGAATAAAGGGAGGAAGAAGAGAGAGAGGATAAAGCTGAGGAGTTACAAGCAAAAAAAAAGAAGAAAAAAAAACTAAATATAGAAATTAAAAGAAAACTTGCATCTAACATAAAAATAAAAAAATAAAAAGCTAAGCGAACATTTGGTGACGCGAAGTTGTGGAATTAAATTAAAACTTTCTTAAAATAAAATAAAAAAAAAATAAATAAAAACTGGACAGCTAATGAAAAGAAAAGAAATGGAATTAAAATGAAAAGACTTTGAAGAGAAACACTTAACAAATCACACTAAGAAGGGGAAAAAGTATATAGTTAATTGCATTTTACACACACACACACACACACACACACACACACACACACACACACACACACACACACACACACACACGCCATTACAATTATGAAGGACACTCAATAATGTGTTTTTTTCCTTCATTTTTTACGATTTATTGTCATTAAGGGAAAGTGCAATTAATCAATTTCTGAAAATAAAACAACGAAAATAAAAATAATAATAATAATTGTCCAAATGTGACTCTGCGACATCAGAAAAAAAGAAAGAAAAAAGAGAAAAAAGAAAAGAAAAATATATATGATTTATTTCGTATTAGTTTTCTTCCTTTCCCTTTCTCTTTTTTTCTTCTTCGTTTTTTTCACAACGCAGCGATTCATTTTATATCGCTCGAGTGAAGCATAAATCGCTTTTTTTTTCATTTTATGGCTGACGGAGTAGAGAGAGAGAGAGAGAGAGAGAGAGAGAGAGAGAGAGAGAGAGAGAGAGAGAGAGAGAGAGAGAGAGAGAGAGAGAGAGAGAGAGAGACATAAAAAGAAATAAAGGGTGAAAGAGACACACACACACACACACACACACACACACACACACACACACACACACACACACACACACACACACACACACACACACACACACATAAAAACAGAACAGCAAAAAAAAAATATCATAGACAATATTTCATCCCTCCGTGACGCTAACCAAACTTACAACCTTCTACAGGAGCAGCCGGAGGAAGAGGAGGAGAGGGAGGAAGAGGCGAGAGAGAAGACACCCTTGGAGGAGTACTACGAGGAGGAGGAGGAGGAGGAGGAGGAGTGGGAGGACTTCTAGAACGCACACCTCCTTCCCGCCCCTCTCCAGTGTCCGAGGAGGAGGGAGGGATGGAAGTGGAGGAGGAGGTGAAGCCTTATTTTGTGAACAGTACGGAGGCGAGGGTCGTGGGAGGCGTGGGTAGGACGGCCTTTCTACATTGTCGTGTGGGTCAACTTGGTAACAGAGCCGTGAGTATGACTTAGTGGTTAGTAATGGTAGTTAGAGTGGTAGTTAGGAGTGGTGGCGGTGGTAGTTGTAATAGTAGTAGTGGTTGATGATTGTATGTGATGTGGTTGTGTTATTATTACGACTACTACTACTACTACTATTACTATTTTAACTACCACCTTTATTAATAGTAACTACGTAATTGGTGTAACGGCTGATTTGAGTTGTGTGAAATCCCGCTGTATAAGTAAAGGTAGAATTATAAATAAATAAATAAATAAATAGATAAATGAAATAAAAAAAGACAGCGGTGTGGTATTATACGTAAGAACCACTTTTCATCCATTTCTATTACAGAGATTAATCATTATCAAAAGTTATTAATCCAACATGTTCAGTAAGTTTAAATTCGCATTCATTTACAGAACTCCTCACCAAACATTTGACATTGACGAGAAATTACACGAACGAATTACAGATATCAGTCGTTATTTTGACCTTCGTGTTATTTTGGGAAACTTAATATTTACCGTAACTAAATGGGATTATTAGTGATCAAATTTATCCTCTGTTCATGATCTTTATAATAACTCACATGAATGAGTTAATAAACTGACGACAGGATGTAAATAATTATTGACAACGCCAAAATAATAAACAAAATTCGGAAAAAAAACTGAATTCAACGCTAAACGAAAACATTCAAAATAAGGAGTAAAAAAAATAAGTTGAAATATATATCGTTAACTTCAATATAACGAATGTAAAGAAATTCATAATTATACCAGAAAGAAGAAAATCCTAACAAGCAACAAATTGGAAAACTATCAACACACAACTATAACTATAAATATAACTATAATTATAACTAGCGAGGCACTCAGTAGAACGCAAGTATTACCATCGTCCCCGCTAATATTCCTGACTGTTTCCTGACCTTAACCATTGACCTTCATCTTTAATGGCGTGGATACTGTTAGTAGCAGGCCATGATGGCGAAATTTTACGAAGTTGTGATAATTTTTGAAAGAAGTTTATCGTATGCCAATTAATAACAACTATTATAATTGATAGTGTTAACCTCTTTAAGGAAAACAAGCTAAGCAAGGAACCAGAACTAAACTTTCATGCCAAACAAATTAGCTTCAATTTTTCAATGATAATTACAATATATATAAAACTACAGTGTATCAGATTTCAACTTTCAGAAAGCTAAGAACAAGACTCCACGTAACAGTAAAATACATGTTTCTCCTGCTCCTCCTCCTGCTCTTCCTCCTCCTCCTCCTCCTCCTCCTCCTCCTCCTGCTACCCTCACCCACGTACACGGTTCCTACAGGTGATGTGGATACGGAAACGCGATCTACACGTGCTTACTGTGGGGTTGTTTACGTACAGTACGGACGCACGTTTCTCCGCCTTGCACTCCGAGGGTTCCGACACCTGGACGCTGCGTATCGCCTCGGCACAACGCACGGACAGCGGTGCCTACGAGTGTCAGGTCACCATTGAACCCAAGATGTCACAGGAGTTCATGCTGCATATTGTGGGTACGTACGTGTGTGTGTGTGTGTGTGTGTGTGTGTGTGTGTGTGTGTGTGTGTGTGTGTGTGTGTGTGTGTGTGTGTGTGTGTGTGTTTCACCCTCGCTGTGACCCTCCACGCTACTGTCAACCTAACACACACTAATGCATGATCCCCACATCCTTATACCTAATCCGATAACACTTCATCAAACTATAAGGTAATAACACTCACAGTAGATGTAGATGTAGATGTGGAGCTTTCGCCTTGATAACGGCAGCTCCTTATGTTGTCTCACGTTTTCGCCGACAATTTGTTATCAAGCTAGATTTGATTGAACTTGTTTTGGGTTGTTCCGGATTGATATCATCGTGAAAATAGCCCGGCCTGCTGTCACCGCCATCTGTGGACACAAGGGAGGTTCATCCATCATGTTGTTGTTGTTGTTTTAGGGCTGCGAGGATCCCTTGGGGAACACTATGAACCCTGGTGATGTCCTATGATGCTATCACAGGCGTGGTAGTTGATCTGTCCTCCGTAGGAAGGCACAGGTGAGGTGGATGACGGTGTGTTGAGGAGCCCTATGAGCCCTGGCGATGTCCTATGAGAGACTCACAGGCGGGAAGGGGATAGTAAGAGGTTAAGAAGATTAGATAGATGAAACAAGGAGAAGTTAACTTAGAAAGAGAAAAAGGCCAAGCGAAAATTGGTTGGACCAGACATTAAAGTCCAAAACTTTGCAGCATCAGACCTCAATATCTGGTCCCTAAGCTCCTCCACAACGGCAATGGGCTTGGAAACGGAGGGGGTTCATCCATCATCAACTGACATGATTTCACCATGACAGTGTGATGAACTGATGCTAACAAATATTGAACTCCCTAGTCTTCTTAAATAATGCTATTTCCGCTATTGCCATATGATGTACGTCTTCTCTCCAACCTTAAACACTTATTTCAACTTATTTAAGACCTTAATTTTCAATAATACTTACGTTTGGGTGGACTCCATATCTGATGACGAGACGGTATTTCTCGATGTGGACGCCATCTTTAAATCAGCAGCGGCAGCTGCACGGGCAAAGTTCCCGCGCAGCTGGGTTGACTTAGGTTGTGTAAAAGACAACCTAACCAACCAACCGTCTCTCCAGCGCTCACGAAAATAGCTTTTGTCAAGCCGAGGTAAAATAAGTCAAGCTAGGTTGTAATTTTCGCTGACGAAAACGCGCCTAAAATATATTGTTAGGTGCGTGTTGCGTTGTCTTGATATTGTGTTACTTTTTTCCCGTCACTCCAGATGCCTCCGCGCGCCTCACAGGGCCAAGGGAGATCCACATGGTTAGCGGGAGTAACATCAACTTAACCTGCCACGTGAGCGGGAGTCCTGAGCCGCCACAGCACATCTTCTGGTACCGCGGCACTACACTCGTTAATTACAGCTCCAGGGGCGGCATCAGCGTGGTGACTGACAAGCTGACGGGCACTTCCAGACTGGTGCTGACGCGGACCACTCCTGCTGACTCTGGGAACTATACTTGTGTGCCGGCTAATGCTGAGCCTGCTTCTGTTAGTGTGTATATACTGAATGGTAAGTGTTACTGTTGCGTCATCTTATCTAATCATATGTTCATTGTGTGGTAAGGCGACTAAAATTGCAGTGTATATTATCATTATCATTATCGTTTTTTTGTTCCTCTTCATGTTTTCTTCCTTCACCCATCTCTTTCTAGTCTTATATTCTTCCTCCTCCTCCTCCTACTCTGGCATCGTCTGTTCCAAGTTCATATAAATCAAAACGGCTATTCTAAGACCTTCCGAGTTTTCCCTTGAAAGAAAAAAATAAAGAAAAATTATGTTGGAATGTGTCAGAGTTTCTCGTTCTAGACACACATAATATTACACATGTCAGTATTTTTCGGTCACACGAACATTCTTAAGTATGCACGTTTGAGTCAGTATTTAGCGTTCACTCGTACAGTTGTAATACGTTTATATGTGCTCGCCTTTGTCACTAGAACACTACTATTCAATGTTTTTATTCTTTATTTTTAGCTCACTGTTGCAATTAAAACGCATGTTGCTCTGTTTTTCAATACCGGAACAAATGTTATATGTGGGGTTGTGTCACTATTCTTCAGTCAGTTTCAAAACAGTTGGTACGAATATAGTGAGAGTTGCCAGTTTCATTAATTACAATATTTATGGAAGGTGAGATAAGGTAATTTTTTATAACAGTTGTACGAGACAGGAAAAAAGAGGAAAACACCATTAATGTGATATTGTGAAAAATGGCGGTGATTTATCTCATTAAAGTGAATGTGTAGTGGTAGTGATGGTAGTGGAGGTAGTAGTAGTAGTGATGGTGGTGGTGGTGGTGGTGATGATGGTTTTAGTGGTGATGATGGTGGTGGTGGTGATGGTGGTGGTGGTGATGGTTTTAGTGGTGATGGTGGTGGTGGTGGTGATGGTTTTAGTGGTGATGGTGGTGGTGGTGATGGTATTAGTGGTGATGGTGGTGTTGAGAGTATGGTAGAAACTTAGATAAATCACGTAATTTCTCTACCTCTGGCTGCTGACAGGTTAATTGAAGCGCACGCACGCACGCACACGCACACGCACACGCACACGCACACACACACACACACATACACACGGCAGTATTTCAAAGGCACAATAAAAATATTTGAATTTTTTTTCCTATCTGCGTGTATAAATGCTACGTTTTATTAATAAATTGCTCACTATTATTTCAAGAGGCAGGAACAAAAATATGTTTGGATCTCTCTCTCTCTCTCTCTCTCTCTCTCTCTCTCTCTCTCTCTCTCTCTCTCTCTCTCTCTCTCTCTCTCTCTCTCTCTCTCTCTTTATAAGCATGCAAAACACACACACACACACACACACACACACACACACACAACTTTTTACACAAGTCCCCAGCAGCTGCATCATACATTTTCGTCATTTTTCAATTTATTTTAGTTTCCATGCTGAAATTTCTACGCCCATAATTTGCCATTGCCTTAGTATAACTCTTTCTATTGTTGTTTATTTGTTTCGTTAATTGTTTCATTGTATGCCTCGTTATTTGTTTGCAGTAGAATTAATGGTTTATTTATTCATTCTTTTTTTTTTTTTTTTTTTTTTTTACTAATGCAGCAATCCACAGGCAATAAGTTCAATGAGATCAGTGTTGGGTGACGTATGGGAGACCGTGGCTTTGATTTGCGCGGGAAAAAAAACTATCATAATTATTAAGTAAACATACAAATCATTACTGCAGGAATGGATCAATGGACAAGCATCAGAATAATTATTAATGTTAGGTTATATATTGTTTTAAGCTCGTGTTGATGAAGCATTTCTATGATTTATTTTGTGATAGATTATTTGTAAAGTGAGTGCAGTAGTAAGAATATATTGTGAAGAATTGCCTTTTGTATTAGCATTATTATTTTTGTAGTAGTAGTAGTAGTAGTAATAGTATTAGTAAGAGTAATAGTAATAATAATAATAATAATAATCTCATAACGGTGCTGTACTTTCTCCACGCAGGCGAGCACCCGGCAGCAATACAAGGTGGTAGCGACAGGAACCTTCAAACATTGCCGGGCCTGCTACTCCTCGCCTCGGCTGTCTCTGGCCTCCACAGCCTCACAGAGCGATAATGTTAATGATACTCTCCTTACATCACTTCACTCTTATCCATACACCTTTAGTATTATCATTTTTCTCCTCTGTTGTATATTGTCTAGTTTATTTATTTTTTTATGTATGTACTGCGTTGTTTTTGTTTTTCCGTTGTCCACACAGAACGGTAATGATTTCAATATACACTGGTACTTGCTTTCATCTTAACTCTTTTTATTATTATTAGTGTTTTGTATGTATCTAACTTTATATTTCCCCTACGTTTTTGTATTTTTAATCTTTTTTTTCTTCCTCTTCCTCTTCCTTTCTCCTTCATTTATCATTTGTACCCAATCAATTACACCATTTACTTTTTCTATCTATCCTATACCATCTTCTTTACCTACTCACTCACTTACTAATTCCTTCTTCTCCTTTTAAAACCCTTCACCATTTGTACAGCTCCATCACCTCTTCACTAATAGTATGTTCTTTGCATCTTAATTCAACACGAGCAAAGTAATGATGTTCTATATACTATCCCACCTTAATAATGACACCCGTTTGGCACTAATACATACATACATACATACGCACTTATATACCCTTCATTATCACCTCCACTGTATATTTCCTTCACGACCTTTCACTATACAATTCACGGACACCCCTTCACGCCCACCCCCACACCTCTCACCCCCTACATCCCTCCCTCCACCTCTCACCCCCTACATCCCTCCCTCCATCTCTCACCCTCACGCACACAACGCCCTCACCGCATGTAATATACACTCCTCTAAGTCTTCTGCCGCCCACCCCCCGCCCATCCCCTTCAAAGCCTATATTTCCATTGAATAAAACCATTATTTCCAACCATGACCATTACTGTTATCCCGCATGTCATTTGTTTCCCATAAATAAAGATGTATTTTGAACATGTACGTACACACAAACGCGCGCGCGCACACACACACATTATCAAAGAACAAAAAATAATTACATACATAGTAGTACATATAGCATGCACTGTGTGTGTGTGTGTGTGTGTGTGTGTGTGTGTGTGTGTGTGTGTGTGTGTGTTCGTTCATACATACATCACAAGTACGTAATACTAGTAGAGGTAGAAGTAGTAGTAGGCAGGGGAAAAAAACGGTTTTCATTTCTCGTCCCAAGACTATTGAATTGATGTCGGACTGGATGGTGATGTGATGTGGTGGTGATAAAGTGGATAAATGTATAATGAATAAAGCAACAATCTATTCCCAGGTGTGTGTATGTACTCTCCTCTTACCCATAGAAGGAATAAATGTATAACAAATAATGCAACACTAATTCAGTTACCCAATCACTTCTGCGTCATAACAAAAATAATTGTAAAATTCATGTATATAATATGCAATAAATCTACAATAAACATAATCTACTATAAATAAAGAAACAAATAGAATGTTAGAAAACATATAATAGAAAAGAAATTGACAGATAAATTAATAAATAAATTGCAAGATAAACCACTGGAGTGAGATTGTGGTGCATTCAAACTGAGGTGGGAGGTGGGAGGGGCACATCTGCATACCTGGTCACCTGCAGGAGTAGAGGCAAGTGTGTCCGTTGGGGTACAAGGGCTGCTCTGGCCTCCTAGTTCCGCAGGTAGTCATGCTAAGTGGCTCGGCAATTTTTTCCCCCCTTTCATGTATAAGGACACGGGTTACCTAGGAAGCCGTGCGAGGAGTGTAGGTAGTTGGAGGACAGCTGTTATGAATGTTTAAGGCAGTTAGTGGTTGGAGATTATAAACAAGGGAGATGTGCAATATTATTATGCATTTATAAACCCAACTCAAATGAACAAAAACCTTCACACACAAAATAATGCCAACAATAGGCAAAAACACCATTTCCCAAACAAACATTTTCTAAATAAACAAATAATCAAATATTTAATTGCAGTCAAATATCATAACAAGACCAATCATATTTTTGATAAAACTTCTTGCTGCTTCACTGCATTTTCTTAAGAATGAATTAAATAATAAAATCTTACAAAAACATCAAATTTAGGTCAGTATCAAAATTGAAATTTGCTAAAATACAATCTAATATTCAAGCAGGAGAAAACTATTTACCTTGGCAGACCCGCCTAGCTTGAGCTCCTACAAGTTCACTATTTGCTGCTACAAACCCTAGATTGAACATTAAAAAAACCTTTTATTACTTACTGGGCCAACCTGTGTCAACAAGTTATTCCCTAAAACATGACACCCACCACCCTACAGATACCACCACAATAATTATAAAATGTGTAAAATCCAATGTGCTTGAAAGACTGGCTTTCTTCCACCCATATTCATATAAAATATTAACTACTACTACAAGACTAAACCTGGTGACCACTTTCTGCATTAATGAATCAACATTAATTTCTGTATATTAGTCAACACATCTAATATTCTCTCAAATAATAAATCTCGCCAATAAAGAAATGATTTAAATGCAAATTACAATAAAAATGTTCTCAACACATACATTAGCATTCAGTATTTCAAAACTGAACACATATCTAAACTAAAATAATAACTATTATCAATTTTGTGATGGACACAAAACATGGAACTGAACAGAAGTAATTACTGAGTTGTGGCGTTGCACTAAAACGGAAGCTTGTGATAAAATATACTTTAGAGCCTTCCATTCACACCCAGTAAGATAAAACAACAGGAACACTGCTCAACTTGTCACATACAAAACACAAACCAGAACTACCACACAAACACAAATAGGGAAGCAATTGTAATCTTGATAAGGCATTAGGAGTAACATTGACCATCACCATAGTCTCCCGTCAGAGTAAGAACACCACCAAAAAAGAAGAGAAAGAAGAGGAAGGTCATCTAGATAAGGTGTCCAGTGTTGCTCTGTGACCGGAGTTTGGAGTTCCTCATGATAGGCTTGTGTCCGCCATGGCCTTCCATGGGATGAGTCTCCTGCCAACACCCACGACAAAAGTACTTGAAGCACACCTCATCCCGGCAGAAGTAAGGGCCCTGCTGCAGACTACACACTTGACAGAACGAGTCGGCCAGGTACGGGTCCACTTGCACCTGGGAGGAATAATAGGAATATTTTAGGTTGTATTACACGAACACTTCTTCCCAACACTACATGCATCTTGAACTATTTCACGGCACAGTAATTATAAGTAATGTCGTTGAACCACAGTGAACCACCAAGAGTTGATTTTGCACCGACAACAAAGTATAAATTGATATCTTGCACAAATACCTTTTTAGTAAACTTTGGAGTCTTGATTTCAATGAATGCTGCCCGGACTGCCTTCCTGTACGAGTATTCATTGTTGAAGGTGACTCGCCCTGAGCCTATAGGGTACTTGTGCTTATCTGTGTCAATACCTGAAACAACAATACTTACTTAAATACTTACTTACTTTTAGCTTGAAAATACCAAAATAATGTCTCCAAGCCATGTTATAAAGTCTGAAGGTGTTTATAGATGCAGCCGTCAAGTGCTCCTCCTCACTCCCTTCATGTGTTGAGGAGGAACGTTTCAATGATCCGTGGAGTTTAAATAAACAGGTGTAACCAAACTGGGCACGTTCACTGTAACAAATGGAATTAAAAGTGTTCCCCCGCCAAGATGGTCTAAGCCAGCGTGGTGTGGTATTGGCTTAACCCACACCTCACTATGAACACTACATCCATATCATGCTGGCTTGTTTAGAGTTCACATATAAATAAAAATCAAGAATTTGAAGATAAAGCACAGTGTATTTAAACAGGACTGTGTGTGAAGGAAAGTTACACACCAACTCATGTTCTCCGGCCAAATATTCTCATCTTTCTGTTCACATTCTTGCCGCCATGTTCATCAACTGAGACGTTTTTGGTTCAGAAATTATTTTTGTGAACCGATTTGTTTGAAAATTAAACCGTTCAAAACCCAAAGGTATGAATGGACCTAAAACCTCATTAATTTGAACCTGTATAATTCAAAATTCGGATAATTCAACCGGTTTCAGGCAGAGTTCAAATTTTTCAACAAATGTCCATAATTATAAAAAAAAAATAATAATAATAATAAATAAATAAAATAAAATAAAATAAATAAAATTTAATTTAAAAAAAGTAAAAAAAAAAAAGTCCAACCGAGTCTGTGAATAACAATGTTCAAAGTATGGCAGCAGCCTGGTCTCACCACGGCATCTGATTGGCTGATGCACTCCACGTGTTGTGAATCTGTGGAGTGTATCAGCCAATCAGATGCCGTGATGAGACCAGGCGGTTACCATGCCGTCAATTTTGTTATTGACAGACTCAGCTTGACAGAGTATAGTACGTACTGCATTTCAACACTTCACTATCAGCCATGTTTTAGTGAGTTCTTATTGTATGGAGGGACTAGAGAGTTAATAATCTAATAATTTGGACTTTAGTCTAATTCGACCCAAGTCTCCCCCCAATTAGGCCAAATTATAGAGGTTTTAGTGTATTTAAATATATATTAGAGGGAAGCATGTATGCATTTATGTAAATGTATAACGTCTGATAGAGATTTGCATGACATCTACAAAGCTTCAAGCACATACCAAAGACATACAACTTCCTACAAACCAACACATCTGATCCATGTTAATCTTCCGTCAATATGCTATCAATGCAAACCCTTTCCCTACACAAGCGTTAGTCATTATCAGCCAAAGCTTCTTACCAGAGTACACCACACCACCAAAAAGGTCATTCATTATGCTGGCCAGGCCCTCAGCACTTAGCATGCCGTGCAGCGCTCCCACAAACACTGTCTTAGCAGGGTCAAGCTGGTAGGAAGGGCAGCGTACATAGTTGCTATCACTGATGATCCAAGGAATGATTTGTACCTAAACAAGGGAATAGTTCATATAAGGACCACAGCATGCAGGTATAAAGCTTAATATCACACCACTAATTCTTATACAAATTCAAAATGGCTGACACATGTGGTTAAGTATATGTTACAATCTTCTCTTCCATTCTTTCATCTCCATTTCCACACACACTTTCAACACCATTTCCATCCCTTCCCCTTGCTTGCTTGAACCACACCACCACACCACCACAGCACACCACACAACCACTCCTAACAATGGCCTCCTCTCACCTCTTTTTGACGTATGCGACGGGATGAAATCTTGTAATAATAGTTTCCTCCAGAAGAGAAGTCTTGGCTACAGGCGGCAAGCAGTGCCTTCACCTGAAAACAAACACAAATAAACACACGAATACTTGAAATCTTGATATTGTACAAGGGTGAGCCAGAGGAGGCTACAACTAGGGTGAGGAGACGGCAGCACACCCAAGATCTCCCTAGTTACATCACAGCAGGTACCAACTACACCACACCACACCATGAAAAGAACAGGTTAATTTCCACCACATGCGACGGGAGATGAACGGCCACACCTCCGCCCAGCTACAGCGTGTGCCTCCACCTTACCCACCTGCTTCTCGTCCTCAAAGATCACATAGATGTATCCTCTGGGGGGGTTGATGGAGTTCTTCTTGCCCGGCCACTCCACGTGTATTTCCCCGAAGCAGCTGAGTGTTTGCTTGAGTGTGGGTTCTGTCAAGTCCCACGGCACACCTCCGAGGAACACCTTCAACGCCAGACCACACGTGATTATAAACTTTCCTTCCAATGTTTTGTCATTTTATATATTTTTTTATTTTGAGTTGCATTGGTTAATTTTTATATTTCAATAAGAGTGTTTTGTGTCAATTAAATAATAGTCAAACAGTTATGGTAATGATGATGATGGTGAGGTTAATCTATTCTATCTATACCCCAGTCTGTAATCCAACAAATGAGGGTAGCAAGGCGAGGCAAGCACACAAACACACACACACACACACACACACACACGTAATACAGGACAATCTATCATCAGAGAAACGTATACACAACATATTTGGTGACACATTCTGGATACAGAACACACCTTGCCGGAATAAATAGGATTCTTGTGTAACTTTGTGGGCAGCTGACCACTCCAGGTGCAGTTGGCATCACATACAGCTGAAAGGTAACAATGGTATGCTCGTAGTGGATCAAGCAAGCCTATAGTTTAGAGAGGGAGAGAATTGAATAGAAAATCAAACCATATAGACTTTAGGGTTCAGGATTAAAGTAGTTTATACTAATATTATTCTTAAATTCCTTTTAGTAATTACTCACTCAATGCATGTGTAAGAACTTTTCAATCTAGACTTTTAATAAGGTAAGGTAGTGTTCCTCTCCTCCTCTACATACCAGCAGCATTCCTGTGCATCTTGGCAGCCTTCTCAATGCAGAAGGGGTCAGCTGGGGTGGAGAAGAGGCTGCTCACGGTACCAGGACTCTTGTTGTGGTCGCTCCCTTGAAAGCCTGGACCAGCCAGGGTAGGGAGCCTTTGTGAGGTCAACCAGGCACTTTGAAGCTGTGCCAAACCATTCAAGTCGAGGCCTGCACAGAGCAACACTCCATCAGATCACTAGTAATGATGCAGCAGCCATTGACCAGAATTATTAGAGCTTCAATGATTAAACCCAAACTGGACTACTAACCCATCTTAAAACTGAACAATTAACCCACTTTAAACCTTAACTATTAAACCACCTTGGGGTAAAGGAGATGCAGGATGTAAAGTTCCATTGTTGAAGCCTAAGGACAGTTGTTTGAGATTAGGCGATTGTTCCTGCAGCTGCTGAGCCATCTGTTGCTGCTGCTGCTGGTTGTGTAGGCCTAGTAGGGTCATGTTATTGGGAGGTTGGTGATTGGATGCAAACATGTGAGAGTTGTTTGGGACCACAGCGCTGCCTCGTGCCACACCATCCCCTGACAGCTGGCTAGAGGCTCGGTTACACCCACCAAGACTCAGGGAACTCTGCAAACACACATTAGTTAGGGACACAACCAATGCCAATACCTTAGTTAGGAACACAACCAATACCAATACCTTAGTTAGGGACACAACCAATGCCACCTTTAGTGTGATAACAGCCTAGGAAGTAGATAGATACAGTTCAATCCCCTTTCCATCCTCTACTCACCACCAGGTTTGCAAGTGTGACCGCATCAGTAATCTTGTTAGCACCAACATCATGGGTTATGGGGTTGCCATGGGTTATGGGGTTGGCGTCCTGGCACCCCATCAGGATAGCTTCTCCAAGGGTGGGGCTGCCAGGCTCACTGCTATAGTAAAACACAAACAAAACAATTATAAAAAAAAAAACTATACTACATATACTAAGAACATACCTACATTTACTATATCAATTTACCCCAAATGAACTTATACAACCCAACAAGATAACCCAATACTTGACCTGCTTGAGGATTGCTTCATGTGCCGGCCTACACTGCCTGGGGACTGGGAGTAGTTGAAGGAGAGCCGGGAGTTGGTGGAGCCGCTAGACTGGGGGCTGTCATCCACATACCCGAACACACTGTTGTTGTACCCAGTGGCCTAAACACAACACAACGGGAACGAGGTCACTCATTAGATTGTTGAAAGTAATGTTACCTCTACCATATCAACCGCATTTTGACCAGTATCCTTTCAATGTTAAAAAAATAAATAATTAAATAAAATCATAATAATTGACGTATTTTTGTTTGTCCTTGGCCAGTTCCCTTTTAAAGTATATATATAACATGCTTTGCTTTGCTTCTCACTATAAAGTATGGTGAATAGATGCACACGGTATAATTTTTCTCATAAAAGTTTATTATCTAAATGATTAAGTTAATTATGACAAATGACTCATTAACTAGAAAACACTTCCAATTATTAAAGCAAGATTCAATTGATTTATGTAGGAACCTTAATATTAGTACTCATCTCTTAAAAGGAGTTCAGAACATAAACACATTTCTTAAACTCCAACTAGCAAACACAAATATAAGTGATTTTACTAAATACTAATCTTGGAACTAAGTGGAATAATTCTTTGTAAACTATTCTAACACCGTAACTAATAATGCCTGACTGCCTCGTGTACAGACCTGTGACCGTGGAGTGAGGGAAGAATTAGGGGAAGAACTCTCTGAACTGTAGCTGTAAGTCTGCGCCAATAACCTGCTCAAAGGGATGTTAGAGTCCCCGCCTCCACCACCACCACCACCGCCACCATTTTGCTGTAACTGTTGGTAATATTGGTTCTACAATCCATAGTATCATATGCAAACAATGTATTCAGATTCCATTTAATATAGTCTATACATAATTCTACGCCATTACAACCCTGGTTTCACCTCACAACTGCATCTATAACCCAACTGAACAGCCAGACAAATTATACAACCTTATCGCACTCCTCAATAAATAGTTAAGCTTTCCCTCATTCTCTCATTCACTATCACCTTTTCCAGTCCATGATGCACAAAGTATACATAACATACACCATCAATGCATGGGTAAAATTATAAATATCCACTCTGTATATGTATAATCCACATGTCAAGAATTAAGAGTATGTTCCTAAAGAAAGAAGTAAGAGCCCAATTCAAAGCAAGTTTCTTCTCTGTATTACACAAAAAAAGAGTAAATTAAGTATATATTATTATTATTATTACCTGCATTGGTTTCTTTGGCGCACCTAACGGCATAGAACGTGATGCAGGCTGGCCCTTCCAATTCATGAGTGATGTTCCTCCAGTGTTGTTCATTAACTCATTCAACATCATATCTGAAGAAAAAAAGAACGATTATATTCCGATAATATCTAAGTTTTTTTTATGATTAGTTATAAGAATGATGATTTACATTGCATTAGATTATTCCAGAGTGTAATTCCTCTTGTAAGTCATCAACTGGCCTCTTGCGGTCTCCTCAATTCTTATGTTCTTATGTATGTACGTATTTAAAGCACAACGATGGCAAAATAAAAGAAATAATTGGGTATTTGAAAGGCAGTTAGGAGACAATGAGTGTAATATTTGAACTGCTCACTTTTCAAGGTAAGAAACTGTGAGTCTTAACACAAGTTCATCTTAAAACTAACTAATAAAGATCTTATTTTTGTACCCATAACCACACACAACCAGATTGAAATATAATAAGTGCTGAAATCTATACTGTAACCACACACACACATACACAAATAATATAAAGTGCTGAAATCTAGACTGTAACCACACACAACCACGCATAAATAATACAAAAAGTGCTGAAATTTATACTGTAACCGCACACCACCACACACAAATCCAATAAAAAGTGCTAAAATCTATACCCTAACCATATACCACCATACATAAATCAAATAAATATATAAAGTGTTCCAATCTCCATCCAGAGTCCTCACCCACCTATGGAGTTATTGGTGTCTGGTACTACGTTGTTGAGATCGAGGGAGTTGTTGAGAAAGGAGTTAATACGTATAATAGTTTCCAGGCTGTTGTTATCCCCTCCCTCGGAACTCCCTAGATTCAAGGACCCATACAGATCACTCAATTCACCCTGAGAAAGAAGAAAAAACAAATGGAGATAAGGTTAGCCTACTAATTTTGAGGCACGGATTATTTTGCTTTAACAAGTTTCCGGAAGTTGATATATATTGCATGATATTCTGCATCCTTAATTCTTTCTGATAAGTAAGTATTAACCTCGGATCACTCCCTGTAATGGTCTATTATCTATCTATCTCAATAGTCTATCGCCTCGTATTACAGATGGATAGAGCAGAAGGGTTTTCATCTCTCCCTAGCCACACACACTCCCTTTCCTTCCCATCCCTTTTCTTTCCTTCCCTTTACTCTTCTCATTAGCACTTTAGGAGTCAGTGAGCCTTGTAGTGAAAGGACATGACCTCCGTGCACCTGGCCGTACCTTACACTACCTGCTGCTAATTACTACGCCACGCACAACAAAATATCCTTTACAGCGGAAAGTTCGTGTTGCTCACTACTGTATTGGAAAGAAATCCTTATAGTAAAGTTTGAAAGGAAGCTTTATTGAAATTAGGCGCACAGGGAAATCGACATGAAGTTAATCATGTACAAACTTACACACCTGTACGACTTACCTGTGCAATCACCAATCACGGTCACTACACGTTCGATGGTTACCTTACACTACACTAATCAAACGCTCTCACACTTACCAGTTCATTCTGCATGGTGTTGTTCATCCAGCTCTTCAATTACTATATATGTATTGTAAAACTAATAAAAAAAACTTCCTTAAACCGAATCCGGCTTTAAAATAGCCAAAGGACAGCAGCCTCGCGTCCTCAACCTGCGGTGTAAGAACTTCAACTGAATCTCCGCAACTGTTTTCTTGGACGCTTGTATAACAAGATACGAGTAATGTTATCAGCATTTGTTTTGTTATATTCATATGAAACAATTAATAAGGTTTCATGTTTCTTCAACATAATATTTAATCATGTATATATATATTTGGTATAAGCCCTGATTTGATATCTGACGTCACAGTTATTTTCCATAAAGCTTCGATGAGGAGCTCGGTTATTGAAAAATACGTAAAAATACATAGAAATATTTAGTTTGTCATGATAATGTGTTAGTTGGCACTGCAATTATAAATAGAGATACACTGGAAAATTAAATGACATCTTGTTAATCCGAACACAATTATGACGTAAAATTATGTTCCCAAAGCGCAGGACTAGAATGGCTTTGACTTAAATGTACATTATGTTCATATTTATAATCGGGATAAAAAACACGAGACATAAATCAAATAAATCTACTTACCATCATTCATTGAGAATATAAAGCTGGCTCAGTGATTCACTCTGATTAATGGCCTGCATATGGGAAACTTAAATAATCAGTTTTATCGCCATTGTACGTACACTGAATCACTAACAAAATAACGTGGATGCAAGAACAGCAGGAAACACTCAAGGCAAACAATGATCATGGTTGGATCATGGTAACACATCTTTTAAAGAACATATGGGAGATGTTAGTAAGGAACTTTAATAATTGTTGGTCACATCTTAATATTTTTTGCTGGAAAGTCCTCAGGAAAGATTAATCCAATTTGTTCATTAATAAATTTATGAATGACTTTAAAAAATGGTTATTCTTCGATAGAAATAATCCATTTAACCCACATTATAGCGTCGTAAGCCTCATACTAAAGTAGAAACATACTAAAGTAAAAATAGAATGGTAGACCTCATACTAAGATAGAAATAGAATGGTAGACTTCATACTAAACTGAAATTTATTCGGGGTACAGTAAATAGTCGTCCTCTGCATCTGTAATTTCTGTACCTGCATCTTTACTTTTCATAAGAACATAACAACATAAGAACTGAGGAGACTGCAGCAGGCCAATTGATGACCTATACGAGGCAGTTCCTTATCTCCCACCCTTGGAATAATCCAATATTTATCCATCCCATCTGTCATCCCTATCCATACTCTCATCCAACCGTTTGAATTGATTGGTGTGATTGATTTACATTGCTTGCATTTACATTGTTGCAGCAACAGTGATGAATTTTCTGATAACACTAAGATAAGGAGACATCCCACTTCAAATCGTGAAGCTATGATACGACTAGAAAGACTAAACAAACATAAATGAGTGGAGGGTATATTAATTTTTACGTGAAGTGTACTGCATTTGTTGATATTAAAGTTCATCTGCCATCGTATAACGTTATACTATGGCAGATGAACTTTAATATCAACAAATGCAGTACACTTCACGTAAAAATTGATATACCCTAAAACACAGAAAATTGATATAGCTACCCCAAAACACAGGAAATAGCTATACCCTAAAACACAGGAAATATATATAGCTACACTAGACGGAGTAGATATAAGTAAAACGAATTCGGAAAAAAAGACATACAAGTGTAATTAGTAGTGTATTAGTGGTAGGGACATAAGTAATTAACAGGGTACTAAGTTTTATCACTAGGAGTTAAGTATTAAATCAGCAGATGTAATCCTAAGAGTTTATTTACCGTTAAATAGGCATCATTATGCTTATGATGTGCAGTTCTGGTCTCCGTATTATAGAATGGATATTGATAAGCTAAAAGCGGTATTATTTTAGGAGTTACACCGCTTTCCTATTAAATGTATTACAGACATTTTCAGTGTTAATGATTTCTATGTAATGTGTATAGACCTATTAACTGTAATTTGTAGTAGTAATCAAAATAGTAAATGTTAGATATAATATTATAGGACTTAGCTTTGTGATGGGCTCGGCTGTATGAAGGTGAAGATGAAGGTGAAGGTGAAATTGAAGGTGAAGTCAAGTTGAAGGTGACATTGAAGGTGAAGTTGAGGTTGAAGATGAAATTGAAATTGAAGTTGAAGATGAAGTTGAAGTCTCGAGGAGGACATCTTGCACATAAATTTTGGTGGAAATAAGAATTCACTCATTACTCTTTTGACTTTGATACACACACACACACACACACACACATAAAAACAAACTCAACATTTAGAGAGATTTCCATGTTATGTTATATATAGGCAAGAACAAATCAAACTTAACTTTATATTGCGGAACTGATGACTTGTTTTTGTTATTAGTGTACAATTTATAATTCAATATATTTCCCTTTGTAATGTGGATAGCATGACTAGAATACATGCAAGTTTTTTAATATACCTTTAAATAATCTTTTAAATAAATGCATTGAGTGTGCTTAATTTGTATATCTGTCAGTCAGTTAGTTAATTATCTTTTACAGTAAATGGTTTAAGCTTGTTAGAGTCAGCTGATCAGGAGAACCAGCCATACCATACCATCAGCCTATCCATTCTAGATATCCTACATAAAAGATCAATAGACAATAAAGAAATTAAATGAAAAACAAAATTACTCTAGTAGGTTGTGCAAGAAAGACGAGAAAGGAGCGTAGATTATTATTAATAGAAAAACGTACAAGACTCCAGTATCCAAATCACTTGATGCAGGGCCCTCCTTAGCTTAAAAAAAAAAAAAATATTAATAAATAAAATAAAGTGTATAAATGAGAATGGAGTTAGATTTAATACCTTCCTCTTCTCCACACTTTATTTTATTTCTTTTATTTTTATTTTATTTTTATTATTTTTTTGTTTACATTAAAAGGGTCAGGCCAAGGGTAAACAAAATACTCAAGATCTCATTGAGTTAATTTTTGTAGCAAGTCAGGATCCAGCTTCTGTCTCTTGACGTAGTGTTCAACCCGCTTCTCTAGACTCTCTGCAGGGAAAAAAATATATATATACAAATCAGTTAATAAATAAAACTGATTTGACTTAATAATTTGAAATGGTTCCTACATTCTCATCTTTTTAATCTGCTATAACCTTACCAACTCCCTTACTATTTAACTTGCACACTACAACACAACAAAAGTTTCATCACACAATCAAAGCTGACATAAGTTAGGTTAGGTTAAATTAAGTTAAGTTAAGTTAAGATAAGTTAGGTTAGGTTAGCATGGTGTTCCTAGATCTTCTCCCTTAAACAAACCCTTCCCTGCTACCCGTACACTTACACCCACCACCTACCACCACCACCCACCCCACCACCACTCACCACACGTTGGCCTTGACAGCAGAGGACAGTACACCTTGCTTCGAGTACCTGGCATCAAAACTGTAACTTGCTCCCTCACTTCCAACACCTCCTCCTCGTCCTCCTCTCTCATTTTCTTCATTACAGGCTCTTTACTTCCTCCCTGTTCCTCCTCTCCGTTCTTATCACTCTTCGTCGTCCTCTCTCTTATCGGTTTCTCATAACGAGTCTCAAGATCCCGCAGCATATTCCTAGTCATCACGTTACTGAAAATAAATAAATAAACTACAATATAAATACAAATAATAACTTAGTGGTATGTGTATTAATTCATATGTGACTTGGAGAAAGGATTAGATAAGAGGTAAATGAGTTCAATAAGGTTAGGTTTATCAGAGGTTGATAGAGTGGGAGGGAAACAAAGGAAAAGTATAAAACAAGTAAAGTTGAATACAGATAAGAGCAGATAAAAAAAAGTGAATTCCTAAGAGTGATTTCATATCTTTACTAATCTATGGAAGAGGAAGAGGAGGAGGAAAGGAAGAAGAAGAGGAAGATGAATAGGAAGAGGGAGAGGAGGAAGATGAAGAAGAAAATGAAGAGGAAGAGAAGGAGGAAAAAGAACAAGAAAGGGAAGAAGAAGAGGTAGGAAGAATAAGAATAAGAAGAGGAAGAGGATTACCCACCCACCCCTCACCTCACAGCTTGTTGAGTCCATAGTTTCTGCATTTGTCCGAGAATTCGCCGCAGCTCCTCCTTGTCCCAGCGCCAGGCTAGGTCATCAAAGTATACGGCCCACAGGTTCAAGGGAAGATCACTGGCAAGGCAATACTGGGGCTTCCTGCAGCACACACACACACACACACACACAAACACAGAACATAAGAAAACAATATTACTTTCAAAAACCATAATTTCTGAGCTAATTCACGACTTTCATATGAATAGAAAGAAAGAAATCAGTTACTGTATTTATGTATGTGTATGTGTGTGCGCGTCAACATACCTAGGGTAAGTCTGGACATCCAACAGTTCCGCCACCACACTGGGCTCCTCCTTTCCTTGCCCAACTAGGAACAGAACAGCCATCACAGCCCTTATTTGATGCCAAAGAAAGGCCTGACCCTCTATAGTAGCTACACACATCTCATACCCATCACTACCCCTTCCACGCACACCATCTCCACCTTCATCCACCCGTTCCACCGTCACAGCCATGATCCGTCGCTTGAAATTCACCACACCATTCGCCACATCCATCTTGCACAGGTTGCGGTAGTCGTGTTCGCCTACTAAGAGGTGGCCGGCCTTGCTCATAGCCTGGGGAGGGAAGTGTTGGTGTTAGTGTAGGGCTTCGGAAAGACATCAAGCTAAGTGGTGTAAAGGTTCAGGTTGTATTTTTCGTGACTAGGAAGGAAGTGTTAGGCTAGGCTAGGCTAGGCTAGGCTAGGCTAGGCTAGGCCAGGCTAGGCTAGGGTAGGGTAGGGTAGGTTAGGATAGGTTAGGTTATTTTTTCCTTTGATTTACCTAACTTGCTTGTAGTACATTCTTCCATATAATTTTCATCACCTTTCTTTCAGTCCTTTGATTAACTGTACTACAACTTTTTCACCTCCTTCCCATACTTCTTTATTCCTTCCTTTACTCCTTTACTCACATCACCTTTTCAACACCTTTCCTTTACCTGTAAGTCAAGATTGCCTCGGGGGAAGAAGTATTTGTAGGTGCGTTGGCGGCAGTCGAACCTTGCCGAGAATCCTGAAGGCACGGGACACCAGGCTAGGACTCTGATCTCCTGTGGAAGGACTGAAGGAGAGGGTGTTAGTTATAATGATAATAATAATAATTCTATTTCACCCGAAGGCATAGGAAATACAAACAGATATAGTGAGTATAGAGAATGAAATAATAATCATAATACTGATATTAATGTTAATCGTAATAATAATTATGTGTGTGTATGTGTGTGTTCATCAGTGTGTGATGGTGTGATGATACAACTAATTCCTTATTTTACACTGTTCAACGCATATTACATTGTTCATATTAACCTCTATTTAGGAGTTGAACATAATTTATTTCCTCTGCCTCCTCCTCCTCCACCTGCTCCTCCAGTCTGTCCGTGGTGGAGTGAGGTTCCCCGAGGCACGGCTCCTCCACCCCAATGCCCTTCCTCAGGCGACTCCGCAGGGTGATGGAGATTACCTGGTCAAACGCACTCACACCTTTGTCTGTCCGGCCGCACCTGTCCAAGTGAACAGAACTTAATATTAGTATAACAAAATAAGGAGACTGCAAAAAAGTATGACTGGAATTATCTGACAGACTAAAAAACAGAACTCTCCATATATCACAGAAAATAAAGGAGAGTTTTCTTGTACTTTTTTTGATGTCATTAATTGTTTCTATACACTGTTGTAATGGAACATCTTTTTCTACACTGTAAAAGAGTATTTCAAATTCATCCTTTATCAATACTCATGACATTCTTTACATGGGCATTAATTACTTTTATATACTACAAGAAAAAAATCATCCATGAGAGTAAAACAAGATATGTGCATTGACACTAAAGGCACAAGTATTCAGTATTAACAATTTTCTGGGTATTTTGTACTTATGAAGTGGGTTATTTAAGTACTTTTTATGTTTATCTAATTATTGTATTATGTATTAAGACCATGACGTTAATCAGTAGTAATTAAACACCTGTGATAGTTTGAGGTCTGCCTGGATTCAATGAGTCTGGTCTTGCCCAACGCTGCAAAGAGTTCAGCTTCAATGGTGTTCTGAGAGTCTTCCTGCACTGCAAACCCTTGGTAATTCCAGCCCAGGTAACACAGCTTGAGTGCCACGTGCCTGCGGGAGTGCCTAGGAACAGGTGCAACAAATAGGAGAGTAAACAGAATTATATTAAACTTTGCTAACTGGTATCTAAACATTCATAGTAATATTGACAAACAAATATTTAGCTCTAGTCATTATCATTGTTTAGTTTTTTTAGTATTTTCTGTTTCTGTTTGTACTCTTTATTTCTTCTTTATCTCTTTATATATACATGTGTACGTGTGTGTATGTGTATAAAGGGTAAAGATGTAGCGTATATTTACTTTGAAAAATCGAACTTCCTCTGTTTTTTGTCCTTGGTGTTAGTGAAGGGTGAGTGTGGGCTGGGTCCTGCCTGGCTCTTGGTGAGAAGGTTGCGTAGCTGGGTGTTGTGAGCCTCAAGCTGCTGCACTCTCATCTCCAACTCCTGTGTAACATAATAAGGATATGGAGGTAATATTAGCGTCTTCTCCTGAGGTTAATACTTACATGTCAGATAGAATTAAGGTTGCAGAATATCATGTAATATATATATCAACTTCTGGAAACTTGTTAAAGCAGAATAGTCCGTGCCTCAAAATTAGTAGGCTAACCTTATCTATATATTATCCTAAAATGACAATCACCACCATCATAAGTAACAATATATAAATCTATAGGTATATCTATTTTTTTTTATTTTTTATTATAAGGGTACGTACTGGCCACGGGCAAATAAAAATAATAAATAGTTTAAAAATATATATATATATATATATCATTAATCATTTTAGTGCACAGACTTTACTATGTATAAGTTACCTGTCTTTACCATAATCTTTTGTGGAGAACAGTTAGCATAATGACACCTTGTTCTAATATAAAGGATATGAATAACTTAACATGTATTCTCTCAACAACCCACAGTATAAGTCAAGATAAGGAGGTGACCTGACCTGACCTGACCTAACCTAACCTAACCTTACAAGAAGCGTTTCACTCACCTCTCTGGTCATCTGAGTGAGTGGTACTTGTTTGTGTCTCTGGTTTGGGGGTAACCTTGCTTTGCCTTCCTCCTTCCCTCCTTGGACCTCCGCCATGATCCTGTAAGGCGGACATTGTGATGACATAGAAGTCCTAAAAACTGGGGTTAGGTAAGGTTATATTATGTTGTATTATGATTCAATGACAAGATAATATAAGAAAATCATTGTCATTATACTGTGGGAGGCACTGTTATGCCTTTCCTTTAATTGGTTAGGTTAGGTTAGGTCCTGGACATGACTACAACACCGTACGGGTATAAATATAGACAGTTTATCAACAAGTACTTAATGATTAGGTTAGGTCCTGGACATGACTACAACACCATACGAGTATAAACGTGGATAATCTAATCTAAATGGTCTAACTTTTATATTGCATCTCAAAAATTATGGGTTTTATTAATTTTGTGAAAACTGCACCAACAAATACTTGATGGTGTCTTGGATGTCAGTGTAACGAGGGCAGAGTGCGTCACGGGCAGACACAGGCAGTGCAGGTACGGTTGAAGTGTTAGGTTTGAAGAGTGCTGTACAGCCTCCACACTAAATGATGATGATGATTATGTTGTTCTTAATCTTGAATGTGGTGTCACAGCTGACTTGAGATTGGTCTTGTTTTGATCGTGGTCTTAGTCTTGGTGTCACAGGATCTTATCGGCAGTTCCTGTGAAGGATATAAGAAGAAAAAGGTTTAAATACAATAGATAATTTATATCCCTATTATAGCAAAAAATATTTGCCTAGGGGCAACCACTAGAATTGCGCCCCCCACTTCTCCCTCTCAGGAGTGGGAATGGGTGGGGCAAAGTATATATACTGTTACGTTAGCCCGTCTGCCAGCCTTCACATATACAGGTTTTCCCAATGGCAGGGTCCTTCCCACCTAGAAAGCCCACGAACTATCCCGCAAAATGCTGGTGCCCAGACTCAAACCACAGGGCACATAGACATGCATAACATTACCCCCCTCTCTCAAAGTGACGGGTCATCCTACACCATACTCTACAAAATAACAAACTGACAAAATAAACACCACACAAGAAAATAAAACAATAGTCTTCCCCCTCGGGTACAAAAATCTTCTTGTCCTCCATCAACACGTCAACATGTCGTCAGCCAACAGTGCCGTCCCCTCCCACAGCCACGCCAACAGCCAGTCACTGAAGTCGTCCCTGGCGCGTCGCCCAATGCCCAATGCCGACTGCTTCTTTCGTCTTCCGGATTACGCTGAGCTTTTAAGTTTTTTTAAGTGAGGACGCTAATGGTTTACGGTCATTTCGCCCACATTGCCAATTCGCCCACATGTCAACCTAACCTAACCTGAGCGAAATGACTCCACAGTGTGAGCGAAGTGACTCCATTGTGTGGGCGAAATGACCTGTGGGTAGAATGACTCATAGTGTGGCGAATTGGCAATGTGGGCGAAATGACCGGATACCGACGCTAACACACCCACAACGGACCTCCATTGTTCAACTGCCTGCCTCACACACTAAGAAACTGGACAAGTGGTTCTGTGAGCTGGCAGGCCAGCCACCTATACCAGGATACACCAGCCGCCATCACACCACCTGCCTCAAATTAAAATAGTTATCCACGACAGGACGGAGCAAGATGGAATAACTGGTGTGAGCAGAGGCCGACCTGAGCTTCGTCGTTAATGGACGGAATTACCAAAAGTTACACATAAACACACATATAAACACATTATAAACACCTGGTCGACGGTCTATCAAGCGGTGTCTGGCAATGATCCACTCTTTTCCCGCCAAAATTGACCATAACAAAGGCTCTCTTCGACTTCCTTTACCCCCTCTACTATGCCTTCTTGAGTAACCCATTCATGTCCACTCTTCATTCCCCATTAAAAATAGATAAAAAAGAAGGGAAAGGGAAAAATACGATAACTACTACCACCACGGCTAGCAAATATAAGTGATCATTATTTACCTTCACTTTCCACACCTCAGGAGGGTGACAAGGCGGTAGTACTTCATCACTGTCTTCATTGATGCTTTCTGTACTCATATGAAGCACATCAGCACCCGGGAAGCACTTAGTAACACTTTAAGTAAGGCATTCCCGTCCGCTCACCCGGCCACTCGCAATCACAAACTGATCTTGAATGATGAATATTCAATCTTGATCTTTCGTTCATTTCCCGCATCGAGGATGTGGCAAGGAGGCCAATTAGCTTTTATGGGTAATTGGTTTGATTCACATTTCCCGGTACAGGGCCAACATCGCCTTGAAGCAGTTTGCTGCAAGCATCAATCAGCCTCTGCTGAGCCGCCGCTGCCAACACGAGCCCGACGCTAGCCGATACCGGCCCGTATACCTCATGTTTGCTGGGTAACTATTTTATTATTATTAGGGGGGATATTATGACACATGTTCGCTACACCCCATAGGTCGGTACACCCCCACATCACCCTACATGTACTTGTAATTGGACTTAAGTACAAATTTTCATGTATACTTGTACTTGGAGTGTAAATTGTTACTTGTACTTGTACTTAGACACTAAATACTTAAATATTACCAAGTACATACAAGTCCAAATATGTACATTGTATTTAATCAAAAGTTGTATAGTAGGCTATTTGTATTATAGATTGTATTGAACTTTGTGTTGATACAATTGGATAAATACGTACATTGAGTGTTATGATATTGCAATGTATTATTTTGTGATGTGTAATAATGTACTAACTTTCATATTTCACCTACAGATATTGATAGTCAAGTGGTTGAATCAAGATCAGAATCAAGACCATTAAATGTGGCATCAAGATCAAGGTCACATGTCAACAAAAGTTGAGTTGGTCGTGGGTGCGATACTTTTATTTCATTTTATTTGATTTTTTCTGTGTGTTGTGTTTGCGTTATTCGTGATGTCTATTGAAGAGGAGGATGATGCCAGCCTGAAGGAGCTAGTTACCAAAACACTGCACACTAATGGAGTTCTGGGCAAAATTCAGGTAAATATTTCGTCTATTGCTGTTTCCTAATTTTTTTTCGGTCTGTATTTAAATAAATTGACGGTATGATGCTAGATTTTTTTTCTTCAAGCCTTAGATAAACTCCCACATGAATGACTGATGTTTAAACTTAAATATTACGTTACTTAAGAACCAAATATTCACTTGATCACTATATTTCTAACTGACAAAACTCAAACGCATTCTTGATGAATCTACATTATACACTATCACTGTTTATCCTGTATGTTCAAAGGATGTATTGTAATATATATGTTTGTTTTCCGGGCAGGTCATACAAGATATTCTAATGTAATGTACAGAAAATAATTATATTCATTTTCTTTTTTCAGGCACAGCTCCGAGCAAGTGTTTTCCTGGCGCTGGAGGAAGAATTTAGTGATGTAAGTATTTGTTGTCTACCTGTCTGTCTGTCTGTCTACTTGTCTGTCTGCTTGAGTGATATATAGACTAGGTTGATGATATATACATGACCATCTTACACATTATGAGGAAAGTCTACTTACACAAACGTCTTATTTATTTATGTTTTTTTTTTTTTAAAGGACACTGGCTAAGGGACAACAAAAATACATGATAAAAAAATCCCGCTTGTCACAAATAAGTTCTCATTAATTATTTGCTGAACCGTCGTTTATTCGCACGACCAGGAATCCAATTATGTTCAATAAAAAAAATACTATTAATAAAACATTAATAACAATCTGAAAGTAAGAAAGTGAATATGATTTTAGGTCAAACTTCAAGGAACTTCAATTAATCACAAATCGCCAGAAGTAATGAAGTACAGAGACGACCGACAAAACACATTAACGTAACTTGTCGTATGAATAATAATTGAAACAGCTACACGTGATCCAACCCCACAAGCAAAGGATTAGACAAGATAGGATTAAAACATTATTATCAACCAATGAATAATGAATAAAACCATAACAAGAGATAAAACTAAAAACAGATCTAACACAATTGCTTATAAATCCTGTATAGTTATCCTTCTTTCCTTTCCTTCTCCCCATAGAAAGGCATCCCCCTGGTGAGCCCGCCAACCCAGCGCGTCCTTGGCACACGGGAGGGGGCGGTGGCAGCCAGTCTGGTGCAGGACTTTCTTCAGTGCCTTGGCCTTGACTTCTCCCTGGCCGTGTTCAGTCCAGAGTCCGGCCACCCATCCCTCTGGTCCTTCCCTGGCCCTGAGGCTCTCTCCTCCTCCCTGGGTCTTACCATGGGGGGGGAAGGGAGGGCCAATGCTGATGAAAAAGGTACATGTGTGTGTGTGTTAAATATTGAGTGTTCATATTAGTTAATGGTATAATTTTGTAGGTAATGTTTTGTATATATTTACAGGTCAGAAAATGCCTCTTTTGATTGAGCTTCTGAGAGAGAGACAAACCCTACCTTTGTCCACTATAGAGGTGAGTCAGTGAGTGTGTGTGTGTGTGTGTGTGTGTGTGTGTGTGTGTGTGTGTGTGTGTGTTTTCATTCCTACTTGTAATATATAAAGTAAACAGTCCATAACTCACAATTACAGATCAGTTATAATAGCAAACAAATAACAATACAATACCTCTCCATCTTAGTAACATCACATCTTTGACACATCCATCTTATACTTCCCTTCCTTTTATCAATCATCAAACACACAAAAAACTAAGAACCAGTGTCGTATATCATATTAAAAGCATCATTACCTTGCAGCAAAATGGTGAGGGCAGCAGCATGTCAAGTAACAACAGTACAAGTAGCATCAAGGAGCCGCCCCCAGACCACCAACACAAACACCTCCTGAGCACAGATAAAGACTCCTCCGAACACCCCCCCAAAGCCCCTGAGAACCATTTAGGGGTGAAGAGAGGTGCTGAAGAAGGCCAGGGAGGAGGGGACATGCAGGGGCTGTCCTCTCTCCCTCCCTTGAATCTGGAAAATGGTAGAAAAAAAAGTGATGTGATTTTAACCTCTGTAAAGACTCCTGGGTAAGTATTTTGTATTTTGTGTGTGTTACGTAGGTATTATGTATGTGTTATGTATGTAGGCCTATTGTGTATGTGAGTGTTATGTATTTTTCTTCAACTGAGGTACACTTTTTTTTTTTTTTATATGATTTTGACGTATCTATGAAATTGCTTTGATTCTTCTTTACACTTGTTAGCTGTATAATTTTTGTATCTCTTCTCTCTTCCTCTCTTCTTATGCTTTACATGTTAATTCTTTGTTATTTTATATTCTTCTTTTATTCTCTTTGTTTTGGTTTTCTTTTCATTCTCTTCCGTGTTCTGTCTCCTTCCTTTTTTTTTTTTTACTCTATCATACTTTCCATTAAATAATTCTTTTTTTTTTCCTTTTTTCTTTCACTTTATAAAATGGAATGTACTTCTTCTTGTGTGTGTCTGTGTGTGTGTACCTCTGTGTATGTATATATATGTATGTGTGTGTGTGTATGTGTGTTCTTATCTAATTTATTTTTACAGAATTAAGTCAAGCTCATTATGTCCTTTCAAGAAATAAATGTGTATAATCTTGTTTAATTTATATTCTATTGACATTATATTATATTTATACTATCCCTTATACTGCCTTCAGGTAGAAAATATGAATGATCTGATTATATTATTATCTATATATATTATCTATTTTTATTATTATTTATGTATTATAGACACTTTCCTGGTGACAACACATCCTCGCCCAGACTACAAGATCTCGCGTCCCTAGATGAAAGCCGACCCGACAGTGACACTTCAATTAATGGTAAGTACTTCTTATTATTCACGGGTTAGGTTAGGTTGGTCGCACCTCTTGGGATTGGGTTGGGTTGGGTAGACGAAAGGGGTGGTTGTGGTGGTTAAGGTGTTGTGATGGTGGTGGTAGTATTTGTTGTTGTTGTTGTTGTTGTAGCTGATGTTATTATTGCTGTTGTATTGACCTCATCTCTCTCTCTCTCTCTCTCTCTCTCTCTCTCTCTCTCTCTCTCTCTCTCTCTCTCTCTCTCTCTCTCTCTCTCTCTCTCTCTCTCTCTCTCTCTCTCTCTCTCTCTCTCTCTCTCTTTTTTTCAGGTGCAGACAGACAATACGAGGATGACTTTTCTTCCATGAGTGAGAAAGAGGGTCATGAAGAGGAGGAGGAGGAGGAAGAAGAAGAGGAGGAAGAGGAAGAGGAGGATGTTGAGGAAGATATCGAGGAAGATCTTGACGACATCTCAGCTGACGATCTATTAAATTCATCGGCTTCTGGGGTCAGTTAGGTTAGGTTAGGTTAGGTTAGGTCCTTTGTTAAGTTACTATAGGATATGTTATTATTAGTATGTATTATTATGTACTGTATTATCCTTTCTTAAGTTACTATGGCATGTATAAGTACTGTATATATTATTATTATTATTCTAACAATGTTTTTTTCTTGCTTAGGTTTCAGATCTCACTAAGGATCAGTCTCTCTCCCAGGCTAGCAGTGCTCCAGCTTATCAAGAGGACTTATAGAGTGTTCACTTGTTCTCTCTCTCTCTCTCTCTCTCTCTCTCTCTCTCTCTCTCTCTCTCTCTCTCTCTCTCTCTCTCTCTCTCTCTCTTTCTAAAAACAATTCTTCTTTTTCTCCATCTATCTCCTCTTTTTGATAAATAATTCTACTCTTCTTCTTCTTTTTCTCTATCCTTCTCTCTTTCTAAAACTAATTATCCTCCTCTCATTCTTCTTTTAATAGCAGGGAATAATAACATCTTCCTTCCTTCCTTCCTTAACATTTCAGTGCCATTCCATAGACTAGTATGTGCTGTTGCATAGATTTAATTTATATGCAAATCACACAAAATCAAAATTAAGATGTAATGTAATATGGAGGAATTTATTTATTTTTTGTCTCACTAGGTCATTGATGCTGTCAGAGATTTTTTTTATTATTATTATTATTATTATTATTATTTTTTTTTTTTTTTTATATCTATGTGTAGCTATGATTGGGTTGGGTTACGCCTGTATTGTTGTCACCCAAAATAATATATATATGTATAATAGGTGCTTAAAATATGATAAGTGAGGTAGATATGTTAGATTTTTTTTTGTTTTTAATTATATATTTTAAGACGAATCTGAACTGAAGCTGGTGTTTTGTCCTCAGAATACACACACACACACACACACACACACACACACACACACACACACACACACACACACACACACACACACACACACACACACACACACACACACACACACACACACACACATCAAAACCAAGGTAATAAAAACTATATATACGTCTATTAGGACTACCATAATACCACATACTTTCATACCAAAAGATAAAAAAATCATGCCGGAAAACTGATTGAACCTGAAAATTAACTGCCGGATTATCGATTATCCACCTGTACCCAACCACTACAGTTACCACTACAGTTCCTCACACACTCAGCTGCTGTATTAGTAGTTGTTGTACGCCTTAACATCATCCCTCCTGCCGCCCGTCCATGTATTAAGAGTCAGCTGGGGGGGTACTGTGTTAAATAATGTGTTGCCTCTTAGGTGTGTGTTGCTGGCCGTATATTGCAACACACACTAGGCTTGAGAAAGATAACTAGCTCACCCCTCCCCCCCCCCCGCCCAGTGACACACTCTGTTCACATATAAATCAACACATTTGTGCCCGTATGTATAGAGAATATGTAAGTCTTAGTGATGAATAAATGTTACTAGAATTTGGGGATTATTTTCAGCCTTTTTTTCATTTATTATTTTACTTTTTTGTTTGCTCTGTATCCTTTTTTTTATTTATTATTTTACTTGTTTGTTTGCTCTGTAATATATATTTTTTAAAGTGTTTGCCGTCATAGTAATAAGTTGTGTTTTTAGTTGGTATTCTCTGTATTCTTTCCAATTTCGACCCATGGTTTTTCTTGTGACTTTATTACTTCTGCATATTGCAGTTTTAGTCTAATCATAGTAGTTATCACTTTTCTCATCCTATCTCTATCTAGGAAGTGAAAACCCTGTAATTATTTATCACATTTAAACACTGAATCTTGGCTAAATTATTCTGCATGGCTGGGAGGTGAGTAATATTATATAATCTACAGTGTTAAACAAAAAATTAATTCAAATAATGCTTTTCTATTTGTAAATTATTAATTATACACTTAGAATCATCAAATACATCAATCAACAAGACCTATGTACTAAGGTATAGGGTAAATATATTGGTATACTTGTTAGGGTAGATTAGGGGACGGATCTAAGCTTCAGTAAATAGTAAATACCACGATCCGTGTCAACACAAGGATTCTATACAAATATATGTAATCATTGCTTCAACACGACGATCGAGAACATTTGAATCTCCCGGGTTACGAAAGGATTACAACTGCGACAACGATCTATGACAAACTCACACTAATTATCAACCCATACATTTTTTTAAAGGATGATAAGCGATGATTTTCTCCTCTATTACATTTTTATCATAGTAAAGTTTGATCTGTCAATGTATTTGATAATAGTATTGGAACCCCAAGTGATAGCAGCGACCACGTACGGAACAGAAAACCCATAACAACAAAGCCGATCCTTCATCCTTTTACTACAGCTGACGATGGGGCAGCTACTACTTACAACACCATCACCATATTACCGTGGCATTAAATGAATATAACTGAAGAAGGCATCATGGCAGAAATTGTTGTCATCCTCCTAGAATCCACGTAACTACAGAATTACTGATACGGGTAAGCGGCGATGTGTTGCGTCATTACTATTGTTGATATTTTGTTTTTGTTTTACTAACAGTAGTAGCAACAACTTATTATTAATGTGTGTGAATACATAAAATAGAATACATTTATTGGCTCAAACTTTATAAAATGTATGAAGCACAGCTGTGTGTGTGTGTGCCATTCACCGCGGTCTTGAGGATCACGCGCTGGACTAGTGATCGCCGGCCATTGTCCTCCCGGAGAGAACTTACGGTAAATTTGCAGTTTCAACCAATACAGCACACGTAACTATAAACTGTCTCAGGGTCTAGATGACACTGTTAGGAGCATTTCCAGCCCCATATTACACTATCGGAAACCTATACTAAATGGGGGGCCGCGTCCCATCTGGATCATCCCACTCTGATACTATTCTAACCTAACCTAACCTGTCATCCCTATCCATTCTCTGAAATCTGAAATCACAGCAACAAATTCAGAAAAAAAACAATTAAGCAATACTAAAAAAAAAAAAAATACTAAAAAAAAAAAATAATAAATAAATTCCTAACCCTAACCTAACCTAATACACCCCCATCCCCGGCTAGGATATTATTCAAACATAACCAGAAATCTATCCTGATCAGGGGGCTGCATCCCCCTTGGACTTAACCTAATCTAACCTAACTGCTTTGACACTATTTTAACTGTCCCGATCTTATTATTAATTTCCAACAGTGTAATATAGGGTTAGAAATGATCCTAACAGTGTCATCTAGATCCTGAGACAGTTTATAGTTACATGTGGTGTTTTGGTTGAAACTGCAATAATTCCAAACTTACAGCTCATTTTAGCCTGGTCTATGGGTAAGGCTGTGACCTTTCACACACACACACACACACACACACACACACACACACAGACACACACACACCCACACACACACACACACACACACACCATCCTCTTGCTCAAGGAAGACAGTAACTGCTTGGTCATCAGTGAAACTTTGCACACTGAGTAAGGCGCGAACTCAAGCCTGACGAGTGACAGCTGACAGGCCGAGACATTACCACTGAGCTACCAAGCAGTGTGTGTGTGTGTGTGTGTGTGTGTGTGTGTGTGTGTGTGTGTGTGTTTGTGTGTGTGTACATGGCTGCAATTATCTAGCTGTGATGGTATTATTACAGTGTTTCACCCGTCTCACTTCAACTGGCCTTTTGCAGCCTCACTATGGTGGTATGTTGTTATGTTCTGCACATGCATACACACTCTTCTCACTTGTCACTGCACTCCAGAGGGTTATATTGGAACTAGCCACACTAGTGTATGTACATATATACATTAACTGACATGACTGCACACCCAACACTCACTCTCTTCCTATGCCTTTGGGTGAACTAGAATTATTATCATTATTATTATTACCATTGCATTGCAGGATGTTGGAGGGGTTGGCAACATGGGTACTGAACAACTACCTCGGGAAGTACCTGGAGAACCTCAACACAGATCAACTCTCCATCGGTCTCCTTAAAGGTACACTCATACTAACTAATGTGTGTGTGTGTGTGTGTGTGTGTGTGTGTGTGTGTGTGTATATTAAAGAGCTGAGTTGAAATTACAGCCACCATAAGCTTAATTATATAGATTTTAGAGTCTTTCACTAATTAGTCTCATTTATAGAGAGTTTCCTGTATAATTGATCTGTAATTCTATCCTTTCCTAAACCACTCACTATTATGAACAAAACTATTTTTTTCTGATAGATTTTGTTTCAATAATTCAGCGGCATAACTATTTTTGGCAATCTGAGGTTGAATTTGCCATGCATTATAAAAGTAAAGAGATATCGAGTAGGTAAAGAACCAAACATTATCACCCCTTCCTTATCTTCCACACAGGAGAAGTAGAGCTGGAGAATGTACCGTTACGTAAAGATGCGTTACGTCACCTTGACATGCCGTTGGAGGTGCTGGCGGGGTTTGTGGGGCGTGTTAAGCTTCAGATCCCCGTGTCACACCTCCGCTCCGAGCCTTGGGTGATTAAGTTTGAACAGCTGTACCTCGTAGCTGGACCCATCAAGCTGGAAGAGGTACTGTGTTATTTGTATTATGGTGTAAGATTAGACTAGATTTTCATAGCTTAAAAAACTTGTGTGAATTGTAAGATTAGCTTCCATCAATAATACAGAAAGAGAGAGAGAGAGTGAGAGAGAGAGAGCCTTGCATGTGTTTTGCTATATAGTTTAATATGAACGGTGAAATAGCAGTAGTTTTAGGGACAAATGAAAGAAGGGATTCAAATACAACAATAAATTACATATATATTCTTTATTAACACTTTATTACATCCTGCCAAAACACTTGAATTACACAACCTTACCTAATCAAACCTAACCTAAACACTATATTACATCCTCTATGCAAACCAAACCAAACCAAACCAAACCAAACCAAACCAAACCTAACCTAACCTAACCAAACCTAACCAAATCAAACCAAACCAAACCAAACCAAACCAAACCAAACCAAACCAAACCTAACCAAACCTAACCAAACCTAACCCAACCCAACCCAACCCAACCCAACCCAACCCAACCCAACCCAACCCAACCCAAACCAAACCAAACCAAATCAAACCAAACCAAACCAAACCAAACCAAACCTAACCTAACCTAAACACTATATTACACCATCCCTGCATTATTTATCCTATCCCTACAGTTTGATGAGGAGGCAGAAGCAGCGGCAGCCCAGGCTCGGAAGATCAGTCAGTTGGATGCACTGGAGGCAGCTTGGCGGGCAGACCAGGAGGAATTTCACGAGTCCTCACACTATGCTAACTCTTACTCCTCTTGGCTCAGCTACGGTACCTCCTTCATGACCAACATAGTGGAGAACATACAGGTGAGAGAGAGAGAGAGAGAGAGAGAGAGAGAGAGAGAGAGAGAGAGAGAGAGAGAGAGAGAGAGAGAGAGAGAGAGAGTGAGTATGGTAATGATATGATAATAGAGTGTCATTACTTAGAAACAGTTTATTTTCTTGTCAATATTTGCAAAGTTCTCTCTCTTCACTTCCTCCTTTTCTCTGTATTTTTTCCTTCCCTGCCTCCTTTTTTTTCATCTTCTCTCTCTCTCTCTTCCTCATTTTTCTTTCTCTCTCTCTTACTCAATTTTTCTTTCTCTCTCTCTTCCTCATATTTTCTTTCTCTCTTCCTCATTTATTCTCCCTCCCTCTCTCTCTTCCTCATTTATTCTCCCTCCCTCTCTCTCTCTTCCTCATTTATCCTTTCCCTCTCTCCCTCTCTTCCTCATTTTCTTCTCCCACTCACTCTCTCTTCCTCATTTATTCTCCCTCTCTCTCTTCCTCATTTATTCTCCCTCCCTCTCTTCCTCATTTATTCTCCTCATCACCAATCATCCTTCACTCCCTCACTCCTCCTCAGCTTAAGATCCGAGACGTCCACCTTCGCTATGAGGACGACCGCTGTCTCCCGAATCAGGTGTTTGCTTGCGGCCTCACCATTGACTCTCTGGCCTTACAAAGCTCAGATGAACAGTGGAGACCTAGGTGAGGAAGTAAAGATATTGTTCATACTGATTGTCTATTTTATTTTTTATTTTTGAGACTGTAACTAAATAATGACAATACTCTGTTTAGTTATGTGTGGGAATGCATTTTATTTATTTATTTATTTTTTTTTTACACTAACTAAATACTTCTAATAATCTGTTTTTAGTTACGTCTTTGGGAGTGCATTGATTTTATTTTCTATTTTTTGAGACTGTGACTAAATAATGACAATACTCTGTTAGTTATATGTTTGGGAGTGGAATTTATTATTTATTTTGGACACTAACTAAATACTTCCAATAATCTGTTGTTAGTTACGTGTTCGGGAGTGCTTCCAAGATGGCTTACAAATTACTGGAGCTGACCAACATGGGACTGTACTGGGACACCTCGGCCTCCCTATACAGCGGCAAGGCACAGGCTGAACTGACGGTGAGAGAGAGAGAGAGAGATTTTTTCCACACTTTTCCTGTAGGGCTGTCTATGATATCTTCCTCCATGATTCTATATTTACTTAATACTTCTAATACTTCTCACTTTCCACCTACCTACTCGTAATTCATGATTTTGTATGCGATCTGAAATATATATTGCATCCTTATATATATACTATTAAGCTGACACGAGATTAGGTTAGGTTAGGTTAGATTAGGTTACAGAGGCACTTTTAAAACGGTTATCCTTACCCCTTACAGACCCTAATGTTATCCGGCATAGAGAAGCGCGACCACGAGTACTTACTGTCTCCAGTTAGCGCCACAGCCTGTGTCAAACGTAACCTGTGTGAGGCGCCGTTACGTTCCCGCTCCTCCCCACGCATCAGCTGTGACCTTAGACTAGATAAGTTCCCCCTCAACCTTGATGAAACACAGTACCGCCAGCTGGTGCGTTGGAGCCGGGAGTACGACCGTCTAGACCGTGCCCGACACTACCGTAAGTGGCGCCCCGCTGGCCCTGTGCGTGAGTATATCCGTGAGTGGTGGCAGTACCCCATACAGTGCCATTTGGAGAGTATTCACCGCACCCACGCTGGCAGGACCTGGCCAGCCACTCTACAAAGGGCTAAAGACATTGTGAGGTGAGTTTCTCCTTAGATGAGATAACTAGAAATATGTTAACTTCACCTCATTGTATAGAGAATTGTGATATATGAGACAGGTTGATTTGACTAATACTTTACATGATCATATATTTACCGATGTTGCATGTACGATTCAACATGTTATAGTATCTCATTACACACATTTCAATACTCTTAATTGTCCGATAACCATGTATTACGTATATAAACTTGTGACCAATAAAAAAAAGATCAAAAGTGTTGTTAATTATCAGGTATGTAGAGGTGTACAGTGAGTACCTGAGACACCCGGCGACAGTCCCAACTGAACACAAGACACACAAGCTGAGGATGGAACAAGTCTTAGGGTTCGGAGAGCTTTGTGCACTGCGGGAGATGGCTATGGCGACAGTAGGCAAGGAAATGAAGGCTAGTCAAGGCACCCAACCTTCGACCCCCGTCTCCACCTCCCCTACGTATAGCGGGGAGGGTATTCTTCAGCGGTGGTTCCCTACCTGGGGGGGGTGGTATGCCTCGGAACCCCCTCCAGAGAGTGAAGATGTAGATAAAGAAGAGGTCAGCCCGGGTGCCAAACCATGCCCGCCTGTCTCACAACCTGCTGGCACTGATGAGGTGTGTGTGTGTGTGTGTGTGTGTGTGTGTAGTTTTAGTACACATGATATAAGTGAAGTTTGTGATGTTCTGTCTCTATATATACTGGAATCCAAATTAAACTAGCAAAGAGGAGTGTTTTGATAACCTAATCTGAACCTTAGTTGTGGTTAGGTTAGGTTAGGTTCTATTAATTTATTGTATATGTTCTTTCTCATCCTAGGTTTCCGGATCGTTGGAGGAGGAGATTCTTTATGTTCTGTCGGATACTGTGGAGAACAACACCTTTATGAAGAGGGACGCTGTGTTCTGCCAGCTCAGCTTCACCCTCAAACAAAGCTCATTCTGCCTCTCCTCCAGCAGGGGCGGCACGGAAGATACGGAAGGAAGGTGAACTAAACTAAACTAAACGCAGAATCTATACTATACATTTTTTTCCCTGTATGATAGAAAAAATGTTGAATTGATGTATTAGTCTGGTGATGAGAAAGGGTGTGACCTTACCTAACCTAACCTAACCTTACCTTACCTTACCTTACCTTACCTTACCTTACCTTACCTTACCTTACCTTACCTTACCCAATCCTCATCTAATTATCTATTCTTACCTAGGGTTGCGCTGTTTGAGTTGGAGTTTGCCAATGTGAAGATGGGCCTTGAGTCCCGGCCGAGGAGCAAGTCTTACAAGTTTGACATTGAGTTGGGTTCCTTGATGCTGAAGGATAAGGTAAAGTATATTGTTTTTTTTTATACTCTGATGCATTTGTTGTAGTTTCTGGCATTTTATAAGTAAGATAAAAAAAAACAGCAGCAAATGATAACTTGATATATCTTTGCATTTCCTTGTATTCTCTGTAACTATAACTATTTCATAACTTAATCTGTTTTGAATACATATCCTTTCTATAACTATAAAATTACCATCCCTTAGGTCACCCCAGACACCGCCTTCCCCCAGCTGCTGTCACCCCAGAACCGTGCACCAGTCCCGTCCTTCACCAGTGCTCTCTCCCGCACCTCCACCGTCTACGCCAAGCTCACCAGCATCATGGCACCGGCACAGACTAAGCCGCAGGGTCCTCTCTTCTCACTGTGTTATGAGTTTCAACCATTTAACTCTAAGGCAGATCATAGGTAATTTAAACTATTATAAAAATTTGTTTGGTTTTAGTAATTTAAGATGTGTGTATAACTTTTTTGTTTTGTTATTTATGTGGTTTATTAGATTTATGATATTATGATTTTGAGTGATGTGAGAAGAATAGGTTTTGAAAGTTGTTAAATGTTATGTGTTTCTGCTGGTAAATGCTATTGTTTTAATATATAGTTGTGGATTAGGAATATGATAGTGTAAATTGTATAGCTTGTTGATACTTACCTGCCATCTTGCTTTAGAAGTGACTCAATATTTGCAATTCTTCAGAAAGTATTATCAACATTCCAATAATTACATAACATTTTTCTAACCTAACCTAGCCTAACATTTTCCTAACCTAACCTAGTATTTTCCTAACCTAACCTAGTATTTTCCTAACCTAACCTAACCTACTATTTTCCTAATCTAACCTAACATTTTCCTAACCTAACCTAGTATTTTCCTACCCAAACCTATTATTTTCTGTTCTATAATAAATATACAACACGGTTCTTCATAAAATCCTGCATTGTTTCCTCTCCTCAGGCTGGTGATCACGTCGTCGGCACTTGACATTGTGTATAATCCTGGTGCTCTGGACGCCATCAAAGTGTTCTTCACGCTCCCGTATCACAATTGGGGGGTGGGAGGCGAGTATCCCATGGACCTCACACCACAGATGGCTGCTCTTACCACTGCTGCTAGAAAAAGGTTAGTCAGTCAATCATTAGTCAGTCAGTCAGTCAGTCAGTTAGTCAATCAGTCAGTCAGTCAGTCAGTCAATCAGTCAATCAGTCAGTCAGTCAGTCAGTAAGTCAGTTAGTCAGTTAGTTAGTTAGTCAGTCAGTCAGTCAGTCAGTTAGTCAGTTAGTTAGTTAATCAGTCAGTCAGTTAGTCAGTTAGTAAATCCAGCAGTCACTTAAGAAGAAATGTACGTTTTGCTTTTATTAATTATATACATTTACCTCCCAAACAACTGATATAAAATTACAATCATACAGCTTTTCACCACCAACAAAAAGCATGTGTTAAAATCCAGTTCAAATCCAGTAAATATATGAAAGTTAAATGAATATAGAGTAAATGAATTCAAGTATATTTCAACCACACAGAATTTATGGAAGATGTTGTTTGTGTTTCAGATACGAGGAGTTGAAAGAACAAACCAAACAAGAATTGAGGAAGAACTGGGAACAAATGATGGAAGGAGACTTGGTAAGATTGGTTGATTAATATGTCCCTTTATTTATTTATGTATTTGCTAATGGCTCTTAATCTTTGGCAAACCATCCTCTTTTTTTTTTATACTCACAGAGAACTAGATAGATAAATAAGATAAGAAACTTTGCTGGAGTTGCTTGGAATAGACAGACAGGCAGCTAATAGTGATGAATGAAGAAGGTTGGGAGAGAGGTGTTTGTCGTGCATTTTGTAATTAATTTCTTTTACTTATAATGATTATCTAATTTCAACACAAACTAATTATGATGAATGAAGGACGTTGAGAGAGAGGCTTATGTCCTGCATTTTGTAATTTTTTCTTAACATATAATGATTATCTAATATCAACCTAGACTAATTCATTATTCATCATTACTATTACTATTTATAATGATGTTCTAACTTCAAACATAGACCAATTAATCACTCATTATTATCATTGCCGTTACAGGTGAGCCGCAAACGATGGGACATAAAACTTGACATCTCGGCTCCACAAATCATCATCCCAGAACACTTTCAAGACAAGAATGCAATGTTGGTGGTATTAGATTTTGGGCGACTTGTGTTCTGCTCAGCCCAGCCTCCCGCCTCCCAGGACACACCCAGAGTAGAGCTAGATATGGCTAGTGAGGATGAGGGTAAGTGAGAGAGAGAGAGAGAGAGAGAGAGAGAGAGAGAGAGAGAGAGAGAGAGAGAGAGAGAGAGAGAGAGAGAGAGAGAGAGAGAGAGAGAGAGAAAGAGAGAGAGAGATTATATTCAAGCCCCCACTTAAAGATTATCTATCGTTTTGTGTGTATTAATAAGTGTGTTCTTCTCCTACAGATGAGTTTGCGACGCCCTGTTCCACCCCAGATGAGCTAGAGAGCATGTCACTTCAAGGCGAGAGGAAGGACAGTCAGGGAAGGAAGTTTTCAGCGCCGGAGTTTAATGCACAGCTGTCCGAAAACCTTTTACATGATCGGATATATGATAAGTTAGTTTTTTTTTTTCTTCAGTTATTTTGTGTATAATTTATTTTCATGGATTTAATAACCTAACTTAACCACTTACATGATCGAATGTTTTTGGTTAGTTTGAGTATAATTTTCATGGATTTAACAACATTTATCATCATTATGTATATTATAAGTGAGGTTTTCCAGTTAATTTCAGTACAATTTTCATGGATTTAATCACATTTATGAACATTATATATATGATAAGTAAGTTTTTTTCAATTTTCTTAGTACAATTATCATGGATTTAACAACATTTATCATCATAATATATCTTTAATACCCACTTAGAAATAACACCACTCAGGCAAAACTCACTTATTAGATGTGATAAAAACTTTGATTCATGTGTAGTAAATATATTGTGTTTAAGTTAATATATTGATGTCTGATTGAAGTATTCTTTCTCCTCTCCTCCCTAGATACAACCTGAGGCTCTCTGACATGCAGGTGTTGGTAGGGAAGGTGCATGACAACTGGCGCTTTGCATACCTCAAGGGAACAGGTGAGTTTAGGTTAAGTTAGGTTAGGTTAGGTAAGGGAAGGGAAGGGAAAGGAAGGGAAGGGAAGATAGTGGAAAATATAATAATAATGTCTAGGTACGATTTGGATTTGTAAGGAAAGATAATTATGTTCTTTTATATATAGATCACCTGTTTTCTTGGCTCTCTTTAAAGAAAATGATTGTATGTATGTATGTAATGTTTTTAGAGAGGTTATAAATGTTAGTGTGGATTCATTGCGGTTGTAAATACTAGACAATGTGTTACTTACTTACAGGGAAAGAATATTGGATTGATCATATTTAAAAGATTATTTTTATTATTCATTGTGTACATTTATTAAGAGATTATTTTTATTATTCATTGTGTACATTTCTAGATTATTTTTATTATTCATTATGTACATTTATTATGAAATTATTTTTATTATTCATTGTGTAATTTTGTAGATTATTTCTATTATTCATTGTGTATACATTTGTTTAAGAGATTATTTTTTATTATTCATTGTGTACATATCTAGATTATGTTTATTATTCATAGTGTACATTTATTAAGAGATTATTTTTAGCATTCATTGTGTAAATTTCTAGATTATTTTTATTATTCATTGTGTAAATTTCTAGATTATGTTTATTATTCAATAGTGTACATTTCTACCTTACGTATACTATTCCTCATGTACATTGTCAGGTCACATGCACGTGTTGGACCGCTTCAGCATCAACCTGCAGCTGGAGAGGCGTGTAGTACCTATGCATGACGCGCAGCAGCAGTGGCCCAGTGCAACCCTGTCCGGCACACTCCCCAAGCTGGTGCTGCACGTCAATGAGCAGAAGGTTCAAGCACTACACAACCTGTTCACTAAGTTTCATGGCGACCAGATGCAAGACACACCAAGGTAATGCAGCTCTATGTTATCTACTTGGATTTGTTTATGTATGTATGTATTCACTTATTTGTTTTGTAATTAACTTTTTATTTTTTTATGTACAAATATTTATATATATATCTATTTTCTTATGTGAGCAGGAATGATTGTGACATGGAGGGCAGCCGAGATGGTGAACTTAGTAACCTTGTGAGTGGTGGTGACATGACGCGTTCCAACACCCTATACTCCCTTGGTAACCTGACTGACGAGGGATCACTTAAGGGCACCTCCTCCCCCACTGATGACGGCAAGCTGCTCATGGTCCAATTCACTGTGGACAGACTCTCTCTTGAGGTTAGAATTTTTTTTTTTCGTCTTTTTTTTCCGTCAAAACTTCACTGCATTAATTTATATATATGAATCAAAACACTGCACCCATTTATATATATATGAATCAAAACTTCACTGCCACCCTTCCACCACAGTTACAGTCGCGTGGTAGGAGTGTGGCAGAGCTTCAAGTAACAGGAGTGAGAGCCAACCTAAACAAGCGTCCGCACGAGAGCACCGCCACCCTCAGTGTACATTCCCTCCTCTTGGTAGATGCACTGCAAACCTTCGGACCAGACTTTGAACTCCTTGTAGCCAGTCATAAACACGTCAGGTAAGAAGGAAGTAGTAAGGAATGTTTTTTATTTAGATTATGGTTAATATAAAGGAAGTTGAAAGAAATGTTTTTATTGAATTAAGGTCAGGAAGTTGGATGAAATTTTTTTTTTATCAGATTAAGGAAGAAAGATTTTTGTCAGATTAAGGTCAGGAAGTAGGAAGAAATATTTTGTTACCAGATTAAGGTCAGGAAGTTGGAAGAAATGTTTTTTATATCAGATTAAGGAAGAAACATTTTTGTCAGATTAAGGTCAGGAAGTGGGAAGAAATATTTTGTTATCAGATCAAGGTCAGGAAGTTAGGTCAGGAAGTTGGAAGAAACATTTTTATCACATTAAGGTCAGGAAATTGCAAGAAACAGAAACAAATTAAGGTCAATACAACAGTAACATAATGATATACTTAATGTTTATGTTGTTTCCTTCAGCATGGACAGTGTGAGTGGGAGTCTGCTGGATAGTGACCCTTGTTCCCCCACCTCCCCTGCTTCCCCTGACCATAATGCAGCCTTGAAACTGGCCTCCCCCATCACCATCAGTCATGCTATCTCATCCTACGCAGCATCAAGGGGTAACTATGATAACTAGAAGGAGTTACGTTAAGGTTAATTAATGCATATAAGTTGAGATAGTCTTCATAATTCATTCACTGTTTTGTTTTGTTGAATTAATCTCTTTGGTCTAATCAGTGTGTGTGTGTGTGTGTGTGTGTGTGTGTGTGTGTGTGTGTGTGTGTGTGTGTGTGTGTGTGTCAACAAGAATTTTGCATAACACACTATTTAGTTACATACATTTTCATATATATTTAGACCATAGAGAACGTTTATACCATATAATGTAAGTAATGTTTGTGCTCAGTAAAAATCTATCTATATGAAAATTAACCTTATGCTGTTTCTTTTTTCAGCTCAGTCACCTCCTTATTCAACCCGTAATATACCATCTCCTCCCCCTGTCTTGTCTCCTATGTTTGGTGGGGGGGGTGGTGGGAGTGCCTTGTCCTTTACTGAGACCAGGGACACGGAGGCTCTCATTACCTTGGAGGTGACGTATGTATCAGCACTGTGCCCCTCCCAGCAAGGTGTGGGCGCCCTTATGGTGGCCTCAGTACAATTCAACACTCTAGATATTATTGGTGAGTGTGTAAGTGTAAGGAAAGTGTGTTATATAGTGTGTGTACGTGTGTGTGTGTACGTTTTTTTTTTTTTTTTTTCTTTTCTTTTCATGATATCCTTAAAACCATTAGTATATTTCTTAGCATCATGTAAGTGTCAGCAAATATTGTGTATGTTTGTGTGTAAATGCGGCCGGGATATTATTCAATCTATTAATAACTGATTACGGTACTTAATTAATCTAATTACCTCACCTAACTACCTCATTCCATCTCGTCCACAGCTAACCAGGAGACAGTCGTGGAATTGGTCGGGTTTCTACACCAATTATTTCCTCGCTCATCTTACTCCTCCCCACAACTCCACCACCCACATCCACACCACCACCACCACCACCCTCAAGCACAAGCCTCCTCCACCACCACCACCACGCCACACCTTGAAAGAGAGGCTGTAGATGGGATAGAATCACTCTATACTCAAGAGCTTCACTATGTAGCTCCTGAGAAAAGTCCTGTGCGTGGAGAGCTGAGTTTTGACTTCCACAAGCTGACTGTGTTGCTCCTAAGGGGTGTGTACAGGGATAAGGATTTAGTGGGAAGGAAGGTCGGCACGGCTGTTCTGTCTGATGCTAAGATTCAAGCTACTGTAGGTGAGTTGTCTTTTGTTTTATAAGAAGGATGGAGTCAGTGTGTTTGTTTTGTGTGTATATTATTGTAGTGTTGTGATTTGATAAGTATTACCTAATGTTTGGATGTAATATGTTCTTTTGGTGCATCTTGTGATATAGAAATTTGACATAGGACAGTTATACACACACACACACACACACACACACACACACACACTGAGGTGATGTGTAAGTCCATTCTTTCATACTGTATTTAAATCTATTTAAATACTATTACAACCATATTTTTTGGCATACATTTTTTTTCCCTGAACCAATTAAGTGTGAAACATAATGCACTAATGTAGTTTATTTTATCTATTCTTTTATTTAATGTATATAATTTCCTGCTACCTTATCCCTCTTTGGTTGTACAGACAGCGGCATCTTGAACGTGGAGGGGTCACTGGGCGGGTTCCAAGTCCGAGATGTGACACCAGAAGGCAGCAAGCATCAGTGCATCATCAGTGTTGGACAAGACCCAATAGTGGAGCGTTCTCAGGTACGGGGATCACTAGTATTGTCTTAGTGTTGTGTGCCTGTTATCTGTCTGGCTTATATCATCTATACACTAATCCCCCTTTATATCACGGTTCAGTTTTTGCGGTCTCGGTATTTCGCTGTTTTCTATAATACTTATTAATTTTGATATCGCACATATTTTCGCCATTTCGCGGCATTCCGCAGCAATGTTTAAGAGTTTAAATCTTGTGCGTCTTCATTATTCTTTATTAACCAACACATTCTTCTTCATTATTAACAAACACATTATTCTTCATTATCCTTCCTCATTAACCAACACATTATTCTTCACTATCCTTCCTCATTAACAAACACATTATTCTTCATTATCCTTCCTCATTAACAAACACATTATTCTTCACTATCCTTCCTCATTAACAAACACATTATTCTTCACTATCCTTCCTCATTAACAAACACATTATTCTTCACTATCCTTCCTCATTAACAAACACATTATTCTTCATTATCCTCCCTCATTAACAAACACATTATTCTTCATTATCCTCCCTTATTAACAAACACATTATTCTTCACTATCCTTCCTCATTAACAAACACATTATTCTTCATTATCCTCCCTCATTAACAAACACATTATTCTTCACTATCCTTCCTCATTAACAAACACATTATTCTTCACTATCCTTCCTCATTAACAAACACATTATTCTTCATTATCCTTCCTCATTAACAAACACATTATTCTTCACTATCCTTCCTCATTAACAAACACATTATTCTTCATTATCCTTCCTCATTAACAAACACATTATTCTTCATTATCCTCCCTCATTAACAAACACATTATTCTTCACTATCCTTCCTCATTAACAAACACATTATTCCTCATTATCCTCCCTCATTAACAAACACATTATTCTTCATTATCCTCCGTCATTAACCACCACACATTCATTCTCCCCTCCCTCAGGACCTGTTCTCCCACCTTAACAGTGACTTGTATCGTCCTTACTCCACCACTGACACCACCCGCCGGGCATTCAGCTTCAAGGTCATTCGTCCTCTCGCCTTCACCTCAAGCACCCACAGTGAGTCACATCAACTCGGCAAAAATAATTGGAAGTGTTGATTAAATTGGAAGTGTTGATTAATTGGAAGTGTTGATTAATTGGAAGTGTTGATTAATTGGAAGTGTTGATTAATTGGAAGAGTAATTAAATGTTTGTTATGATAGTGAGGATAATTTCATGTCTATTTCTTTGCATTCTAATGTATTGTATTCTATTTGCAGAGTTAAGAGAAAGTGCTTCGGCAAAAATTATTGGAACTGATCATGCAAGAGGGATTAAATATTTATGATAGTAAGGAGAATTTCATTGCTATATCTTTACATCCTATTATATTGTATTGTATTCTATTTACAGAGTTAGGAGAGAATCAAGTAGGCAGTGAAGATGTAACTGAAGATGTAAGAAAGTCTAAATATTTATTATGATAGTAAGGATAATTTCATGTCTATATCTTTACATTCTATTCTATTCTATTTTATTTACAGAGTTGGGAGAGAGTCAAATAGGGAGTGATGACTTGAGGGTACAGCTTCACCTGGCCTCGGTCTGCTACACCCACTCCCCACACTTCCTGAAGGAGCTGAGGTCATGCGCTACAGAGTTCAAACATTACATGACTGTTGTCGCGTCCTCCCTCAAGCACGCAGCAACAGAGATGGCTATGGGGCTCGTTAGCAAAAGGTGAGAGAGAGAGAGAGAGAGAGAGAGAGAGAGAGAGAGAGAGAGAGAGAGAGAGAATTACTTGACTTAGAGAATTACATAAGGATTACATCAGTGGCGTATGGTGGTTTCTGTCACTGGGTGTGCTGAACAGTGATTCTGTCCATAACTAACATATACCTAATTACTGATGTGTGCGTGCGCGTGTGTGTGTGTGTGTGTGTGTGTGTGTGTGTGTGTGTGTGTGTAATTACAATTTTATAGTTATTCATACAGTTAGTTGGAAAATAAAGTAAATTTTATGTGAAAACTTATAATAATTAAATTTATTAATTTTGATTAGCTAAGCTTACCACCTAAATTACACAGTTGAGTGGTTGACATACCTGATTACTTATAATTCAATTCTATTCTTCGTGTTTTTTATATAAACTTGTTCATGACTTCATCATAGAAAGAGCCTCTCTGCTTAACTTTAATCAGCAAGATCTTTTCAATGGAGAGCAAACTGAGGCCAGTCAGCCTCAAATGGCTCCCCTCAACACTTTTCCCTGGTGGTGTAATAATGTGGCACCTGGCACCTCACAGCAGTCCTCAAGGTCACTGTCACAGCTCACGGAGACTCTACCATGGCCACAGTCATAGGTTACCACAACACAACACCACAACATGTGTCCACCCCCTGTAACACTGTCTTATCAGGCACTATTACACTACAGTTATATGAGCCACTTTAATACCAGTCACATAACCACAAATACCGTCTATACCAGCATAGCTGCTTTTCAAGGGAAAGATATTTTTAAGAATACCAGCGTAGCAGCAGGAGGCTGCCTCTCTCGTATCCCTCCGCCGGCAGATGGGAGTGAATGTCACATTCACTCCCATCTCCCCTCTTTTACCATCACCATGGTAACGCCATCATTAAGATGCAAACACACCGCAACACAATAATAATTACAATATACTCACAATTCACAACTAGTCATTTATCTAGTCAAGGAAAATGCACGTGCTCCCCCAACACAAGCGTCAATGAAACTGAGTTAGTATAACTTGAGTTACTTGGCAACTAAACTTACTTCTGTTGTTTCATCGGTAAGAGAGTCCGTGACTTAGATTGCACTCAATCCTTATTTCTGATTAAGTGACTTAATAACATTTGGTTTCATAATAGATACTATATTATAATTCTTGCAAATCTTAATTATGCTCATATAATGAATGGCAAAGACACTTTATACCTTCTAGCCAATATAAAATATCAGCACCAAAAACGAACGCAAGTAGTGTGCATTTGTAGAGCCGCACACCAAGCTCCATATATTCAACAGTCTGCCCTCCCACTCCACCATACGCGCTATGCTACATAATGATACAATTGATTATTGGGTGTGCAGTGCTTCTACAGAACACCTATGATACAAAATATTATAACAGGGCTAAAAACAATAAGAAAAATATCGTTTCCCACTTACTGCTGAATTTATTTATAACTATCATGCATTTTTCTTTCTGACTGAGTGTGTGCGGCACACACCTAGCACACCCTGAATATACACCCCTGGATTACATATACATAAACACCTTGTCTCTCGTATCCCTTTTAATTATGTATATAGATAGATAGATAGATAAAGTAAATAGTTTTGCCTTAATTAACTACTGCAGCTTACTTAATATACCTGAATTCAGAAATAATCATATGCGAAATGAATCAACTTTAATCTCATCTATATTAATCATCTGTATCTTCTATGTTACTTTACAGAATAGAGTCATTTGTAGGGTTGGCAGGCAGTCAGTGGGAGGCTTCACCCCACCACCAGCGCCGCCTCAGTGTTTCAAGGTCAACAGACACTTTGAACCTGCCTGCACCTCCCCCTGCCTCAGCCTCGGGGTCACACTTCAGCCCGGCTATAGAGGATGTGACTGACCTTCCCTTTGCACTCAAGTATGGAAGGGAAAGGATGTTATGAATGAGTGATCAATTCAGTTTTGATTGATTTATTTTATTTATTTATTTATTTTATTTTTATTTTATTTATTTTTTCTTTCACATTAAAAGGGTACAGGCTAAGGGGAAAAAAAATTACGTTAAAAAAATATTTATAAAAGAATCCCGCTTGTCGCTATTGATTGATGTATTTCCATTGCCATTTTTATTATCATTATTATTATTATTATTTTTGTTTTTTGTTTTTGTTTATACAGACCTTACATCAATACAACAAATGTCTTGAGAATTTAATTAATCAGTAACAGAATTATTTATGTGAGTTAATGCCTTACTAACTTTACCTTATACTCTGGTGTCAGCTTCAAACACTGTCCATATATAAACAAAAAAAAACATTATTATTATTATATTCTTGATTCGTTAAAAAAAAAAAAAAAAATTAATAATAATAATAATACAATACTATTTATATTTTTGTTTCATAATATGCAACACCCACACCACATACAGTACTGTAGTGACAACCTTAACTATTCTACTACAATAATAATAATAACAATAACAATAATGTATATCTTTTTTATTTTTATTTTTTTATTTTGTATACTTGAGGTGGTGTTGGTTGAATAATGTGCATGCATATATTATTATTGTTATTTATTTATTTATTTATTTATTTTATTTATTTATTTTTTTATTTTTGTATACTTGAAGAGATGTTTAGTGAGTACCATTCGTGTTTATATTATTTCCAGTTTGGATGTTGTGTTGGAGACGCCGGTGGTGGTGTTGCCGGAGTCACTGAACAGTCCTGACGTGATGGTGGCTCATCTAGGTCAGATATCCATCAACAACGCACCACAAATACAACCTTCAACACCATCTCTCTCTGCATTCCCACCAAGCAAGTAAGTCTTTCTATAATTATTTAATTTTATTAATATACAATTACTCTTTATTTTCTTAGTTGTGTCCATAAATCGCTGACTGTGGTTTTATTTTTTTCCTTCAGAATCGCTGAATACCAATTAATCGTGAGAGACATGAGTCTTTTCTCGCTCAATGTGGAGGAGAGACTCAAGAGCCGAGACAGCACCTTCCAATGGTTCCAGTGAGTGTTGATGATGGTTGTACACACACACACACACACACACACACACACACACACACACACACACACACACACACACACACACACACACACACACACACACACACACACACACACAAACTACCACATTGCTTTAATTGTAGTCAGGATTTACTTGTAGCAAATTAGTGATTGACAAAATAATAACATGAAAACTTACTCCCTTTAGCGACCAACTCTTGATTATTGCGTGAGTATTGTAATTATGTATTCATTGTCTATACTAAGTCCATTAATGATTGGTTAATGTGCACATGTCTATTAATTATTGGCACATGTATAATTATGTAAATGATTGCATGTCTATTTTTGAGTACAAACTACTTTTTTTTTTTTTTCCATAGTACTGTATCTTCAAAATTTCATAGCTATGTATACTTTCTTTTCTTCATATGAATCTTACAAGCATGATGTGATTTGTAACCCTTTCCACTTGTATGTATATATTACCACTACAAGATACCAGAGTTAGTAATACCAAACTTGTTATGTTAATCTTCCACTTATAATTATATTGCTTGGTTTGGCCTTTGAAGCAGAGACAAAAACTCCATTAAAACCACTGTATTAATAATCATTTGGTTATATAACTCTTCACATAGACCTGAAACTACGTACATCATATTAGATCAGGACTTTGAATCTGTTATGCGTTACTCATATTAATATTGATCATGATATTTTTAATCGTTCTCTCTCCTCCACCCACACCAGTCCACTCTCTACCACTGTGATGGGAGCCGAGGAACTGTACAGCTGCAGGGACCACGGCTGTCCCATCCTACACAGCACCACTATAGAGATGACCTTGAAGCATGAACAGGAGGCCTTCCTACTCACTGATCTCGAGTCCGGCCTCTACTTCCCTACTGACTTCAATATTGACGGTCACCCACCTCCCTCCAGAGACTCAGTCCAGGTGTGTTAGGGTCAGGTTAGGTTAGGTTAGACTCATTGCAGGTGTGTTCGGGTTCTCTCACACCTTTATGTTAACTGATCAGTGGTTCTCTTATAGTGATTGGTATGTTTAATTGTGATAGGTTGGTAGTGTAGTATTTAATAATCTCACAATTAATGCATATAGATAGTTTTTTCTTGTGTTCTTTCATGCTGTTGGTCTTGATTTCATAGCAAAGAATGGTTACAGATCTAAGCCAAGGCAGGAACAGAAGGCTAGCAATCCTGCCTTTTTGTGTATTTACCTTTTTTTTCTATATCAAAAACCGTTGGCGCCAGTAGGTGTGTGTGGGTGGTGGGTTTTTTTATTTTATTTTATTTTTTTTATTTATTTATTTTGTTTATATATTAAGGAGGCACAGATGAACTTGCCTCTTGCCCATTATTTGGCGTGAGTTTTTTAGATTTTTTTTTTTTATAGTGACCTAGTTGTACCATGCAGGAAAACACCTTTGTATATACTGCCCCAATGTTTAGTAAGGTGTGAATGTTTTCCTTACAGGTTGACGGTGGTATTGTGACCCCGTTGAAGGTGAGTGTGTCCCGGCAGCAGTACAGACAGGTGGTGAAGACACTATCCAACCTGTCTGTGCCCAACACTGAACAGACGACAGATCAACCAGCTAAAAGTAAGGAAACGTGACCTCAGAGCTTGTCTAAAGGAGGAGGATTTTGTAGCAGTTATAGTTGTCATAACGATGTGAATAATTTTATACTTCAAGGTTAGTATACATCTAATTTAACAAGGATAATGATGTTTTGTGTACCTACCTTTATTTGCATTCATACATCATTTTACTTACACATTTTATTTGTTTATTTATTTATTTTATTTTTTTATCCCTGTTTGTTAGGCAAGGAAGGGCAAGGCGCGTCCTCAGCCAGCCTGTCTCAAGGGGGCTCAGAAGGGGACCAGGAGGCAAGGAGGAGACTGTCCCCAACTGTGGCTGTCAAATGTAAGATGAAGTACAAATACATTCTTGGCTTCATTGATAGATTATTCACTACTAATAATTCACTCAAACAACCTCATGTATTGTTATAAAGATTTATTATATTACTTGACCTTCTTGTATGTTGAGTATAAGTATAAGTATAAGTATATTCAACTATAAGTATAAATCTATTCTTAGCTTCATTGATCAATCATTCACTACTTATATTTCATTCAAACAACCTTATGATAATTTACCTTCATATATTGCTAGCCTAGTAAGTAATATTTTCAGGATATTTAAACATAATTCATCGCTGAGTCTGTATATTTTTTCCTCAGGTTCATTCTCTGTGCCGAGTATGTGTGTGGAGCTGAGAGGAGATGTTGGGGAGAGGGAGAAACCACTTGTTAACTTACTTCTGGAGGAGATCAAGGTGGCTTACGAGTCCTCCGAACCTCATAAGAACAGCACACAGGTGAGGGAGAACTTTCAATGCGTTTATATTTCTGACATTGTTATTATATATTCAGACATTGTCGAATTATTATAATTTTTCATGGGTCAGATTTGTTTAGTAATTTTGGTGTATACTTGAATCCTCTCGTATATATCCATTTATTTATATTTTTCCAATGTTAAGAATTGTATGGTAATTTTTATTTTTATTTTTATGGTAAGTATGTAGCTGTAGTTATATTGTAATGAACTTGTTTGATGGTTGCGGTAATTTCAACCTCAGATAACTATGTCCAAACTTAAGAAGGTGCTAAACTGTCAATTGCCAGCAAATAATTGGTGTATCTGTATTTAACGACATGGTTGTATGTGTCCTTTGAAGTGAAATTGAAAGTTAAGAGGACTGAAGAGATCTTATCAAAAGTAGAAAAATTACATAAAATTCATAAGATAACAGGAACAAAGAAATATATCAGTTCTTAGTGTGGTATGTTTTCATTTATCTAAGGTTTATATTTTATGCTTTCCATCTCATTTTTTTCTTTTTCTCTCTTAGGTCACACTGCGTTCCCTTATGATGGAAGACCTGCAGCAGTCAGACACCTGCACTGACCACAAGTTCCTTATGACCTCACACACAGACACCTTCAACACCTCTCCTGACACCTCCTCCTCCTCTCAGACCAACACCAACTTTCACTTTGAACGACAGATTCCTAAGTTCATCTCCACCTCCTGTCCTGAACCTCACCAACGCTTTGCTCCCCACCTCCTCCCCTCCTCCCTCCCTTCTAAGTTGAAGATGGAAAAACCCTTCTTTAAAGCTCAACAGAAACCTGATACTTCATATTATTCTACTACTTGGAACACTGTTAGAGGTAAGAGTGTGTTTGAGTGTTAGATTGTTAGAGGTAAGAGTGTGTTAGATTTTAGAGGTAAGAATGTGTTAGAGTGTTAGATTTAAGTGTGTTAGTGGTAAGAGTGTGTTAGTGTGTTAGAGGTAAGAGTGTGTTAGATTTAAGAGTGTGTTAGAGATAAGAGTGTGTTAGATTTAAGAGTGTGTTGGAGGTAAGAGCATGTTATTGATCACTTTCTTTTATATATTCCAACTTCAACTTGATAACATAATACCATCTAACCTAACACTATTACCTCCATCATTGATTAAAATTCTGAAGTGTGACATACTTTCCCCAGGTCTGTCCAGCATGAAGGGGAGTGGCAGTGCCCGGAGTCCCGCCACCCCTCCCCCCTCCCCCACCACACAGGAGGACGGGGACACACACTTTAAACACCGCCCTCACACTACCCTCGTCACTATCACCATTAATAATATTGATAGAATGTCACCAGAGTTCCATAGTAAATACGACCAGGTGAGGAATCATTATGGGTTTTTGTACTTGTTTTATATGTATTTGTTTCTTAATTACTAAACATCTCATTATAAGTTGATTGATAAGGTTCATTAAGTCTTATGATGAGATTATTGCTATATTATTATATACACCCAAAATAATAATAATTGACTATTTATTTGAGTTTTGTTGCTATTTATGATTACTATAGATCCTCTGAAAATAACAAAACTTTACTATATATTTGAGTTTTGCTTTATTCAGTATCACTATAAATTTTCTCTTCATTATTAGATACACCCAAAATAAACCTAACTTTATTATATGTTTGAATTTTGGTGCTATTTATAATTACTATACGTACATCCTTTCACAACATCCATCTTTCCTTCATCCATCCTCACAGACACATCGCTTCATTGACGTGGACTTCAACAGCCTCAACACCATCATTAACATCTCCTCCTGGGTGATGGTGTTGGACTTCTTCAGCACCAACGAGGAGGACGACACCAACCCCTTCAAAACCACTAGTGATCAGACTCCAACTTCAGATACTAACAAGGTCTCCTCTTCACCAGGTAAGGATTAGGTTAAGGTGTGTTTGTAAAGTGTTGGATTAGATTAGGTGATGGAGAGAAGGAAGAGGAGGATATGGGGGAGGTGTTTGTGGGAGGTAATGATAAGGGAGGAGGAGGTTGATTTAATAAGTAATGTTCTTTGTGTATTTGATTATTGTATGTATGTGATATGTAATGTGATCTGTGCTTCCTATATTCCCTTTCATCCTCTGACAAATACTTCTTCCATTAACTATTTCATCCCTTTCTATATTCCTTTATTTCCTCTTCACTTTTTCATCTTTTACATTCCTATTATTTTCTCTCCTCCCTTTCTCATCTCATTCTACATTCATTTTATTTCTCTCCTTCTCCCCTTCTCCCCACAGCCACAGAGGAGTTCAACAGCATAGTGGAGGTGCAGGTCAGGTCATTAGGCTTGACCCTGGTGAAGGCGGGTCGGCCACTTGCTCGGGCCAGTATCTCCCAGGTTGTGGTGCGTTCCGTGGGGTCAGGCGGAAACCTTACCCTGAACGGCCGGCTGGGTTCCCTCTCCCTTGTGGACTGTTCCTCCCACAGTCACCTTTACCCGGAGAAGTTCACCACGTCTGGGAATGAGGCGATGACCTTCCAGCTGTTCAAGTAAGTGGCGAGAAAGGTTGTTTTTCATTGCGTTTTATGTTTTTATAGAAGCTGCCGCCTTGTGTAGGTCAACTGGCCTTTTGTAGCCTCCTTATTTTTTTATGTTCTTATGTTTTAGCCTTTCAAACTGATGATGATTATTATTATTATTATTATTATTGTTATTATTATTATAATTATTATTATTATTATTATTATTATTATTATTATTTCACTAATACACAATGGAATGGGTGTAAAGTAAGGGATAAGATATATAGATTCACACTATTACAATGAACTCTTGTAGGTATGGCCACGATGACCCTGAGATGCAGCGCGTGTGTGATGTGCGGCTCAAGCTGAAAATGTCCTCAGTGATGTACCTCCACACTCACCGCTTTGCATCCGAGATAACACAGTTTGTACAGCAGTTCAACCAGCTAAGGGATATAGTGTCTCGATGGCGGGCTACCAGTGCTGGCCTTAAGGTATGTGTGTTATTAACTAATTGTGTGTTTTATCTAATTGTATGTTTTTATATCTAATTGTTTTTTTTTATCTAATTGTGTGTTTTTTATCTGATTGTGTGTTCTTATCTAATTGTGTGTTTTTTTTATCTAATTGTGTGTGTTTTTTATCTAATTGTGTGTGTTTTTTATCTAATTGTGTGTGTTTTTTATCTAATTGTGTGTTTTTTATCTAATTGTGTGTGTTTTTTTATCTAATTGTGTATCATTATCTAATTGTATTTTTACGGGATTTGAGTCAAACTTGTTATGTCTCGTCTTTTGATAATATTTTTAATCATATTTTTCTTTAAAGTCATATGATTTTAACTATTAGCAAACTGTTACAATAAAGTTTTTTGGTCAATATGTTACTGCAAGAGTTTTTTTTTTTTTTTTTTTTTTTTTTTCCATTTATAATACTGTATTTAGTTTAGTAATATCTAATTTTTGTGATTATGCATTTTTTTGCTTCTGTTCATTCACTCCCATTCATTCTTGTTGGTGGTAAATGCATTTCTAACCTAACGACCATTGATCACGTTAATTACTGAAACTGAACCAACAAAATATCAGAAATAAAATGCATAGTAAGTTTATTTGGGAGGAAGATAGAGGAAGAAAAAAATCCTTATAAAAAAAGAAAAAAGAAGAAAAAAAAAAAGTGTATTTGCAGGTATCAGAGTTCAGCCGAGGGTCAAGAGTGTCATTGGACATCAGCGCCGGGTCACCTGTCATCTTCCTGCCCATGTCCAGCCAATCAGATGACCTCCTGGTGGGTGACCTCGGCAGCATCACCATCATGAACTCCTTCCTGTGGGCCGGCGCAGAGGTAAACACGACACAAATTGTATTGATATATTGTTTGTAGATGAATATAGGATTAAGAATCACATGGGTAAACATTTTATTTTGATGAATTATATATTATTTTGTTTGTTTTGCTTGTTTTTGTGCTTCAGTGTTATAAAATTCAGTATATCTAGATGGAAAAAGTTATAAAGAATACAGAAGAAAGATAAAATTAAACTATACTTCTTTGTATTTTGTATTATCTATAAAAAGAAATTGTATAAAAGTAAGGTCAATTTCAAATCAATCCACCTGGCTATTGCATCCACTATCTGCCATGTTAACGTTAAATGAGTCTTGTTAATAAAATGTTGGCAATCTTTATAACACATTCCCTACAAACTCAATATATTACAATTACATAGATAACCTGTTCACAGATACACATGAATCAAACTTTACTTCCAGGGCACCATCAAACAGGCCCGAGAGGTTGATGCTGTACCTCAATTCCCTTCATCACTGAGGTTACGACTCCAAGGAAGGCAGGCAGAACCCACACCCCAACCCCCTCCACACACCACCTACCCAAACACTGACGGAAACATCAACACAGACAGCAACATCAAACCCCACAGGTGCTTCTTAGATGTAATGTTCGTCAATCTAGTCAACATGGACATCCACACTGGCACCAGATTCCCAACAGTGCATTCCCAGTCTTATAACAAGCTTGGGAAAGGAAGTAGCAGTGAGAGGGAGTTTACCAAGAAGAGGAACGGTGGTGAAAGGAAGGAGGATAATGGAAGGAAGGCCAGAGTTAGTACCACTGTGCAGGAGGAGGTGGAGTGGGTGTTTGGGTCCTACGCTGTGAAGAGGGTTGGCACGTCTCTCCTCCATGATAAGTGTGCCTTGGAGCTGCAGGTGGAGAGGAACTTGGACACAGCCGTCAGCCATGCAGGTGTGGTTCTCTACTTATTATACCTCATTCAGTATAGTCATCTGTATACATATTGAGAAATAAACTAATAAAACAAACTTACATGAATCATACACTTATTCTTAACTTTACCTTACAGTACCAGACATCAGCATCCATGGCACTGTGAGTAAGGTTCACAGCACTATTGATACGGATGATTACAAGCTCATCCGCGGCCTCCTCATGTTCAACCTAGGAGAGCCTCTACCACCACCACCACCCCCAACCTACCTCTACCAAACACACCCACACCAGGTAACGAGGAGGATGGGGGGAGGAGGAAGATTTTATTTCGTCTCCAAGATGTGCAGGATATCAAAATGTCTAGAGTAGAACATAGATGTATTATAAATTGGTTTTGTTGAATTGGGTGAGTAAAGTTGCATTTTTAGTTGAATAAATTAGCTCGGCAAGGAGACTCACAATTACTTATCTATTACTATAAGTGTCCGTTAAGTACCTGTTCAAGTACTACCTAAGGCTTAAGTGTTACTCTCTGTCTCTCCACCCAAGGTTTGGCCCTCAGCTGATGTGTGGACCTCCTTCTCCATCACACTGGTCCTTGATAACGTGGCCCTTGAGCTGGACCACGTGGGCAAGGGTGAGGATAAGGCAGGCTTCCCACTCGCTTGTGTCAACTTCATCCGATCCAGACTGACCTTTGAGAGCTTTTCAGATGGTTCTAATGATGTGGATTTGGTGTCTCAGGAAATATTGATCAGTGACACGAGATTTGAAGGTAAGGAGCTGACTATATAGGTTGTACAGAAAGTGTTTATTTTTGTCTTAATGGAAAAGTATTAGATTTGTGAAAGTCAAGTCATGTATGTGTTGAAAAAAGTGTGAATTTTATGGTACTTTTTTTTTTTTTTACCAGTTCTGCAAATTTTATCTTTTTTTCCCTTTTTTCCCCTTCTTTTCCTTTTCCTTTTTTTTTTTTTTTTTTTTTTTTCATTTTTTTCCTTTCCTTTGTCAGGGTTTCCAGTGAACAAGCGATGCAACATCTTCACCAACATCCTGCAGCCCACACCCATTAAAAGCGCCAAGAACAACAGTCAACTACAAGCAGAGATTCATTACAGGTAAGTACAGTGAAGCAGGTGGTGTCATTGTTATTATTCCAAGGCACAGGCCAGTCCAACCTAACCTTACTATGTGTGATGTTGACCTAAATTAGACTCACTACACAGGGAGGAGGAAGAGGAGGAGGAGGATGATGTATATACTACTTCCTTCCATTGTTTTGTATCCTACTACTACTACTAATAATAATAATAATATTCTCCCTCAGGCGATGTAGCTGCTTCACACACACACACACACACACACACACACACACACACACACACACACACACACACACATACACATACAAAAAAAAAAAAAAAAAATAGGGGTGGTAGAAAGTAAAAAAAAGAAAAAAACATGAAATTAAAACACTTCAAAAGACAAAAAAAAAAAAAAAAAGGAGAGAGAGAGAGAGAGAGAGAGAGAGAGAGAGAGAGAGAGAGAGAGAGTGAGAGAGAGAGAGAGAGTGAGAGTGAGAGAAAAGGACCTACTATTAATAACCATCATCACCATCATCTCATTATACTCTAATATACATCCATCCATCCAATGTGTAATAATATAGTAATTGCCTCCCCGTGGTGGTGTCTCAGGTCGACTAAGAACGTGACGCGCTTCACCATCCTCCTCAACAACATGCGCCTGATGGGTATTATTTCCTGGTGGATGGAGGTGTTGGAGTTCATCTACATCACCCCAGACAACCCCTTCCTTGCAGGTGATAGAATTAAAAAAATAAATAAATAAATAAAAAAAAAAAAAAAAAAAAATTGTACTTGTGAAGGTTACGTTGAATTTTAGTAGAGAATTGAAGTATTTAGTATCTGTGTTTTTCCTTACTTCCCTTCCCTTCCTTCCATATCCTTGTCAGATTATAACTATTATTATTATTTATTTTTATTTATTTATTTTTTTTATTCTCTGTTTATAATGGCGGGAAGACATATAGTTAGTTTTTTAAGTGAATTATATTATTGTTTTCATTCTTAAGCCTTTTTGGGTCATAATTTATTGGTTTTTATAGACATCCACCCTTCTTTACTGCTATCATTTCAAGATTTTTATTTATACTGATAGAGATTTTGTACTTCCTGTATCTGTAATGTCACTGTATAATGTAAGCTAAGTGTTATTACAGGAAAGTATACAATTGAAGCATTATAGAAATAGGTAGTTTTCCATACTTTTATTTATATGTTTCTGAAATATCACTATGTTGTAAAAAAAAGTATTATTATCATTACAGGGAAGACGAGTAAGGAAGAATCCAATGAGAATGAAAATGAGTCTCTTCTGGCGAGTAGCATGATCACCCCAGGAATGCTGTCACCCATCTATGGCTCCCTCCCCCACTCCCCCATGCCTCACTCCCCTGAATCATGCTCACCACGCCCACACTCCCCCACCCACACCTCACACAGGGGCAGAGGTACCCGCCTGGCTGGTCTACCTCGACTCAACCCTATGGTGGAGTCAACAGGAGTCATGACTAAACACACTATTATACAAGATCAAGGGAAGGTACCGTTTGAACTGAAACTCAACATCACTGACTCTGAACTGGTGGTGGTGGAGAACACTGCCTTGTGGGATACCAATGCTGTTATTCTGAAGGTGTGTACTGGAGGTGTGGTAGAGAGAGAGAGAGAGAGAATTATTACTATTACTTTTCATTTTTCCCATCAGACTTTCTTCCCTCCATCAATCTTTTCCTTCCTCCCCCCCTTCTCTCCTTTCTCTCCCTTCTCTCCCTTCTTCATTGTCTCCTCTTTGTTCCCTTCATTGTTCCCTTCATCGTCTCTTCATTGTCTTCGTTCCCTTCCTTCCTCCCTTTCACCGCATCATTAATACTCATCCTTCCTCCCTCCCCCCCCAGAGTACAGCCGTCATCAGTTACCGCCCCCAGCACCAGGAGCGTCCACTCTCATGTAACCTGAACCAATGTGAGCTGTACTCCTGTATTCTTGGCCTCGAGGAAGACACGGCTCTCTCCATCATTGATCCGGTCACTGTTAATATTGAAGTGAATGATCGCCTCTCACACAGCCACTCAGTAGACATCTCCAATATGAGTATGTCGATTCAGCACACAGTGGAGGTGAGGGAAATTATGTTGGTGTGTTGTGTTTTAATTGAAAAAAAATAATAGTAGTAATACCAGAACAGGATGAAACTATGTAAACTTTGTTGGTTTGTTGTGTTATAATTTAAAAAAAAAATAATAGTAATACCAGAACAGGATGAAACCATGAAAACTATGTTGGTCCATTGTGTTATAGTAAAAAAAAAAAAAAAAAAAAAAAAAAAAAAAAAAATATATATATATATATATATATATATATATATATATATATATATATATATATATATATATATATATATATATATATTAGTAATGCTAGAACAGGATGAAACTATGTAAACTTTGTTGGTCTGTTGTGTTATAATTAAAAAAAGAAAAAAATTATAATAATACCAGAACATAATGAAACCATGTAAGAGATTAAATCCACTTGTATATATCCCACTAAAAGGGCTGATGACTCTACCATACATTTCACAACATTACTTGCCAAATGACCATCTTAACGGGAATTAAATGACTCATGGAGACACACCATAGACTGCCTAACATTTCTTCATCCTATAATTTCTTAATCGTTCAATTCCTATCTACTAGACATAGCCTTACATCTAGTTTTCTTCATTAATAACCAAGAAATAAATAGAGTTACACAGATAGAAAGACTCACAAACCAACATAGAAATGATAAGTATTTCTCTCATCATATAATTTCTTCATCGTATAATTTCTTAATCGTTCAACTCCTATCTACTAGACATAACCTTACAAATAATGATCTAGTTTTCTTCATTAATAACTAAGAAATATAAATAGCAATAACAAGTATATCCTCCATAGGTGTGGCTTCACCAGCTGAACATTCGCCTCAGTTACCACGATATGAAGATGTTCCAACAGATGTTTGAGTCCGTGTCCAAACAGAGAGAAGCTTCAAGGAAATCCAACACTGTCACTGAGAAGAACCAGCCGGCAAATTTCCAAGGTAAGTCCTTCTATGCTTAAAAAATTAATACTGTTATACCGCATTGATCAGGTTAATTAGTTTATTTACTATTACTGTATGTCTCCACAGCTCAAGTAGAGAAGCTGTCTGCATTAGGGTTCCTGGAGGCAGATTGTCGTCATGCCCTTGAAGAGTGTGGCGGCCGGCTGGATGATGCAGCGCTATGGCTAACACACAACGCACACCCTCTCCCGGCCCCGACTCTGCCTGCCACACACACCACGCAGGAAAAGGCCATCAACTTCCATGCCATTGAGGTAGTAATGTTAGTTGTTTTTGTAGAGATAACTAATTCTTGTAGAGATAACTAGTTTGTGTAGAGATATTAATGTTGGTTGTTTTTGTAGTATACATGATATGAGTCAAGCTTATATTGTCCTGTCTCCTCCATATCTACGTTTATTCAATTAGATCTTAAAGTAAATGTTTCTTATCAAATGCATTAAATTCTTCTTATTAAAGGGTTTTTCTTATTAAATGCTGGAGTTGCTTTTTGTCATTCTGAAAAACTAAAGAAAATTACAATGGATTTCAAGCGATCAACATTACCATGATTGAGGAACAGATGATAATAAAAAAAAGATTAATGTTTTCTGAATGCAAATGCAATTAAAGATAAGGAATATGGAAAGGAAACTAACTGACAAAAGAATAAAATGTACCACTTTCCCCGACAGTGCTTCTAAGATGAAATATTTCCCCTAGATCAAGACAGGCGGGGTGAACGTGTGTGTGATTGATGACTGCGGTGACTGTGATGTTCCCCTTCTGGAGCTGTCCCTCGCACACCTGGGACTCAAGCAGGTGAGCACATCATTACTAGGTCCAAGGACACACAAACACACACTTCAGGGAATATTGAAGTACAAACAACCTAACCTAACCTGAACCTAACCTAACCTAACATCTGGGACTTAAATAGGTGAGGTAGGGAAAAGGAGAAACACACACACCTCAGGGAGAATTGAAGTATAAACAACCTAACTTCAGAGATAATATAAGTACAATGAACCTAACCTAACCTATTAACTATTATGTATTCTTATTCCTTTGATAGATATAGATACAATGTAGTTTACTTCTGTTTCCCTCAAATGTATAGAATTACAATGATGGATTAATTGTCCTTCTATAATGAATGTTACTCTTCCAGCATTTTGTCCATATTAACAATGATATAATGTGTGTGTGTGTGTGTTGTTGTTGTTTTTTAAGATATAAGGTTACTAATAATACAATCTCTTTCCAGGACTGGCTTGGTAAAGGGACTGCGAGCTGTTCCCTTTCAGTGGACTATTACAACCGGGCGCTGTCTGGGTGGGAGCCTTTCCTGGAGCCTTGGTTGTAAGTAGGAAAAAATAAATAAATAAAATAAAAATAGAAATAAACTAAAAATAAAAAGAAGAAAAATGCAAGGGGAAAAAAAAAAGGAGAAAAAAAAAGTATTGCATCTCATTCTTATTGATAGATGGTCTGTGTCACCAACTATTAATATTTTGGGGTTATTAAGAAAAACGTTTGCGTCTCATACAGTTACCTCTTGTACTTCCCAGGTGTCGGGCTGAGTGGAACAAGGGCCTATCGAGAGACCTGAGTGGTGAGCGGCTATCTCTCACCATCACCACAGAGGACACCGTCAACATGAACCTCACCAATGCTCTGCTAGACTTGTGCTACACCGTCAAATCCACTTGGACGCAGGATTACTACAACAGGGACAGGTACGAGGGTGTGTGTGTGTGGATATATTGACATCATTTTACATACCTAGTTATGATATACAGGATTTGAATTACAGGTTGACCATCACTAATCCGGCAATCAATTATCCGGTTCCATCAGTTTTCCGGCATGAATTTCAGAGCGCAGTTTCAAATTTTCCGAGTTGGCACATCACTGTTTTCGGGAGACGCTGTTTATGTTTATGTTTTGATGGCGCTGTACCAAGAATTAGCTGTTTGCTCATGCCGGATTAGTGATAGTCAACCTGTATATGTATCTATGTATGTGTGTGTTTGTGTGTTAATGTTCTTGTGTGCGTATTTCAGGGAGTGCAGTAGTGTATGTAAACTATTATTATTATTATTATGTTTTCCCAGACTGGATGTGGAGGCGTGCGTTGCTTCAGGTCAGGGGCAAGGAGGGGGAGGGGAGGGTGACGGCAGCACCTTCAAGACAGCATTAGTCAGTCCTCAAGGGTACCGCCTCCGCTCCCCCTTCATCCCCTTTGCACTCAAGAATGATACTGGGTGTGACCTTTCCTTCGCCACACTCACCACCACACCAGACAAGTAAGTATAAATGGCATAACATCTCTCGTTACTGATTATGTCGCTTATTGTATTTCTCTTTGCGATATGAAACATTTTGGAATTAGTGTTTTTTTTATTTAATTCAATATTTATCAAACTTATTACGTCGCATATTGTATTCCTCTTTGCAATATGAAACATTTTGGCGTTCGTGTTTTTCGTAATATAACTCAATATTTATCAGATCCTGTTTAAGTGGTATCAGCTAGTCTTACCTTATTGTTTATGAATGTACGGTAGGTGAAAGTCCTTATGATTCTTACACTGTTTTCATCCTTGGTAGTATGATGGACCTTGACAGCCCAGGCCAGGTAGAGAGTCCCGAGCGGGTGTGGGTCAAGGTATCAGCCAGCAGCACCGTTCCGTTTTCCTTTGAGGGCCGAGGTAAACAACGTCACCGGAACACCCATGAGCTGAAGGTCCACCAGCTGTTAGTGCACGTGGAGGGGTGGCAGGAGGTGGGGCCCGTCACGGTGGATCAGGTGGGAGTGTTCTTCAGGGTAGCAGCACCTGATCCTCACATACCAACAACACAAGTAAGTCCTGGCACTGTCTTGTTTATGATGCTGTTTGTGTTTGCTTTCTGTTACAAGAGGATAGAATTGTTGTTTGCCTGTGTTTACTGTTGTTATAAGACCGACTACTGACTTATGGAAAATATTGAAACTACAAGATTATAGGAGTGAAAACCTTTGGGCAGAAATAGAATAATGTAGTTATGTATCTGTGATTTAATGAATAACACTGAAGAATGCAGTCAAATAATTGTGATAGTATGTTTAATAACCACTACCGTCATAAGTACATAAGAATATAAATATCCCAGTAAAAAGAGCGGTAACTAATATACAACTGAAATATTGACATCCCCAGACCAGTGAGTTGCCCAATGCACGGTTAATCATTGTGGTCACATTGGATGGCTCGGCACGGAAGCTGGTAACGGTGCGGTCAGCTCTGCAACTCACCAACTTCCTGCACTGTCCTGTTGATGTGCGTCTGGAGAACTCTGCACTCAGGCTTGGAGGTGAGCAAGGCTTCACTGTGGCACTCTTCTCACTATTATACCAACCACTTCAACTGCCAAGCCAATGGGGAGGGGTTCGTTTTTTTTCCAATCAGTATGAGGTATAATTTTGGGACCCGTTAGCTGGATCTAGACTCCAATGTGGTGCAAGTCATTTGATATTGAAGCCATTGGTATTTTGTTTATGTGATCAACAAGTAATTTTATCCATAGATTGTCTGTGTTGGGGTGATTTGGGAAGCAAACCTTTTCTCCCCCGTGGCCTTGGTTAGCACACTGTTAGTAAGGGAAACACATCAATCCACACACACCCACACCCACACCCACACTTACACCCACACCCACACCCACACCTACACCCACACCCACACCCACACCCACACCTACACCCACACCCACACCCACACCCACACCCACACCCACACCCACACCCACACCCACACCTACATCCACACACGTCCATCCTCTCTCCACTCTACACGCACACAAGGGATATAATGTATAGTGGTGCCACATTTGGGAGACCTAACAAATGAGGAAGGATAAAAAGGAATGCAACTCACAACACTAAAAGAAAAAAAAGAGAAAAGGAGACTTAATTACAATATATAAATTGATGAACAACTTGGAGGAAACAGAACAAATATAAAAAGACACAGAAGGAGTGGGAAGAGTAATATGTCCTCTTTAAGGGAAATATTAACTTGGTAAATAGATAGATAATAAAACAGTTGATAAAGGAGAATCATAGAATCATAGTTGTGCCTGGTATGATAGTACACATTAGTTAGAATATTCATGATTGATATTACTCACACATGAATAAGTGAGTAAACCTTAACTTAGCTTACATCCAATTACCATATTCTTCATCATTCCTAACCATTCCCCTACCACACTAACCACTAACCACTCACCACTAACCACCTTCTAGCCAGCACACAGCTCACCCGGCGGATTGGTCCCGGCTCCACCTACCCTGTGCCCCTTAAGTTTGTGGAGGTGCAGGTGGATGCCCGGCCCGTCCCTGAACGCTCCAAAAGTGTGTTTAGTTTTACCACCAAACCTATATTTTGTACCACCTTGCTGAGACTCGGCTGCCTGGATGAAGGCGTGAGGCAGAGCCGGGCACTCAACAGCAACAAGGAATTACCATTTAGGTGTGTGGAGGGAAGGCTTCATGGCTACCTTCCTTCCTTCCTTCCTTCCTTTCACCTTTTATTTATTATTATTATTATTTATTTTTTATTTATTTTATTTTTTTATTTTGTTTATTTATTATGATGTCCTGAACCTGTATGAATTTGTATGATTTATCTGCATATAGCATCATGTGCATCTGCTGATCTGCACAGACTGTATTATGTTGCATTTTTATTTAGTTCTTTCTTGGATATATAAGAGTGTAATAAAAGAGTAGAGCACCATCACGATCACAGAACATTGCATCAGAGAACATTGCATTAGAGTTGCTAGACACACAAGTAAAGTTGGTACACTGTTTACTATTTCCTCATTCATCCCATACTTTGATGTTGGAATCGTCAGCATTGCATGTTCAGTGTTTTCATGAGGTAGTTTAGACAAGGTATCTACATGCATACATCCAACTTGCATCTCTTCACATCTTAGCCTTCCATGTTATCCCGTGTCAGGAACAATGAGGGAAGGGAAGGAGAGGGATGCAGGGTAGTGGTATTTCAAAGCACTTACCACAGATTTTATATTTACTACTTAATTTGTGTTAATATGGATATGCGAATGAACAGTTAGTACATTGCATGGTTGCCAATGTATATTATAAGTCACCACCACAACTGTTAACATTGTACATAGGAACAAAATACAATGTGATTTATTTGTCTCCAGAAGCTACCAGTGTGTGCTCAGGGTAACCAGACACACACACACACACACACGCACACACACACATACGACACCAGCCAGATGGATTGAGTCTGCATCTAAATCACATACTTTATCTCATTGCATTCTCCATCCCACATTTATATTTATAATTTGCATTTTTATTTACTTGTATTTGTATTTAGCTTGTTATATTCCTTTGGTTCCTTCCTTCCTTCCCTCCCAGACACCCGAGTCGTGCACATTGCCCCCAAAAGTAGTGTTCCTGTGCCTCTTCTGTATGTGTGGGCGGGGTTGTATGTGCGTCCGGCCCAGGCAGCAGGTGTGGGGTGGCTGTACTGCAGGGAGGCTCTACGGTGGCAGGGAACACCTCAGGAAGGGGCGGATCCAAGAGTGTGTGCGGCCATCAATGCGCAGATTCCAAGCTTTAGGTCGGGTTTATTTTATTTTATTTATTATTTTTGTTACTGTTTTTTGCGTACTAATTTTTTTTTTTCGGTTTGCATTCATTATCTTATCCATTCCTTCTTTCTTTATTTTGTTTAATTTCTGACTCGTGATATATATATTTTTTTCTCTCACCTATTATATCTTCATTTTCACATTTACAGACTTACATTACATAAAATAAAAAAGTATAAATATCTTCTTCGCTTATACATACATCAATAAAAGAGAAGGTTTGAATGATACCTGAACCCTATTATACACTTTTCCATTCATTGTATTGTAGGTGTTGTATTCCCTAACTTAGAATGGCATGGGTGGTATTATTGGTTTTGAATGTAATAGTAATAGTAGTAATAGTAATAGTAATAGTAGTGTTGCCATTTTATATGCATGTTTATTTACTTTACAATGTTATATAAAGTGTCACTATTTTGTCAGTGTGTGTGTGTGTGTGTGTGTGTGTGTGTGTGTGTGTGTGTGTGTGTGTGTGTGTGTGTGTGTTTTTTTTTTTTTTTTTTTTTTTTTTTTTTTTTTTTTTTTTTTTTTTTTTTTTTTTTTAAATACTCCTCCTCCTTCTCCTCCTCCTCTTCTTGTCTTTCATTTATTTTACCTTCTCATCACCCTCTTCCTTCCTCTTCTTCTTCATTTAACTTCTCTTCTTCTCATTTCATTCCACTTTCTCTCCATCGTGAGTGTTGATATGATAACCAGAGTCCAAGTAATGTTATAAGATTATTTAATACATGATAATACTTTTGACTTTACTGTCCAAACAATGAAAACTGTAAATGTATCACTGTTAGAATTTGATGTGACTTGCCTTACAAAAATATGAATAATAGATTTTTTTTGACAATAAGCTATAATTTTCTAGTTTACAGAGTTTGATATAGTTATTATTTCAACTTATACTATGATGTGGTGCAGGTTTTGTGTGCACATCAAGAGGGATAACTTCCCAGCTGATGAAAGTTCCCACTCGCCAAGCCCACAGACCTCACCCTCCAGCCACTGGGTAAGACTTGCATGTTACACTCTATCTGCTATAACACTTAACTACAAACAAACTTTAGTAATAATATATAGATTGAATTGACTAAAACTTGATGAAATTACTCTGCTTTATGTTGCCAGCCGCTCCTACCCTTAGTTTGACACATAGGGTGTACTGTAGCATGTTACATCCTGGGATAGGAAATGATATTCGGTAACTCCAAAATTGTTCCAATCCATTCATTATATTTTAGCAAGTAGATAACTGATAGAAAATGATGCTAAACACAACATAATTCATTAAAAACAATAGAATACATTGTACTTACTTACTTACTTAAAAACATGAAGTTGCAGAACTGGAAAAAGTATCAGTAATCAGTAATTAACAGAACTTGAACAAATGTGAGTAATCATTGATCCTTTTGATGCCTCAGGTCCAGCCTGGCCACACCATCATGCTGGTCAGCCCCTTAACCCTGGTCAACCTCCTTCCATATGACCTCCACTATGAGGTCAAGATTCCCGGGAGTCCCAAGGGTCGCGTTAAGCCAGGAGAGGATTCATGTCTTCACTCCGTTGACCCGGCCGAGAGTGTGACCCTCATGTTGTGGACAGACACTTTCACTCCTTGTGGTGAGATCATCCTGAATCCTTCCTCCTCCCCCTACCTGGTGACCATCAAGCTGCAGGATACACAAAAGCGTCTCCTCTACATACACCTCAAAGTGCAGGTGCAGTATGGAGGTGCTCTGAAGGTGGTGGTGTATGCTAGCTACTGGCTCATCAACAAGACTGGGCTGCCACTCATCTTCAGGCAGGAAGGAGCCAACACTGATGCTGCTGGTAGGTGATTCACGTATACATGTGTATTCACTTAGACTATTGTGGGGAAGCTTACATGGGTTTAGGGAATAAATGTGTGATGATTCCTTAACTCATTTTTCACTATCTGTCTTCAAGGTCAGTGGAATTAGTGATTATGAAAATAATGTGTGTATCATCATCATCTTCTTCAGGTCAGGATAGTGAGCATGAGGTTGCCCGCTGTGCCGCACCGTTGCTGTTCTCCTTCAGTGATCGTGATGCCAACCCCATGGTGGTGGCTCGCGTGGGGAGCCAACTGCACTCTGGCTCTCAGGCACAGGTGGGTTGGAAAAGTTTGATTTAGGTTATATTTATATCAGTTGGTTATCAATTATGGTAAATGTAACTTGATACTAATTACTACAACATAACAGTGAAATATAATGTTTTTACAATGTTTGAGCCATAAACTGATCTTTGTATAGGCAGTGTGATTACTGGTGATGAAAATGACAGTAAAGTTTGTTCTCCTTCCTTCCCTTAACAGTACTGCCACAAGCTGCCGCTGACACAAGGCACGTGGGTCCGGCGCCTCAGGGTCAGCCCACCAGACAATCGACCTGACCTTGTTTACATTGTGGGTGTGGACGTGAGGTCAGGTCGAGGCAGGTACAGGGACACCTACATGGTCACCTTCTCGCCAAGGTTCCAGATTGAGAACCGGTCATCTCATGAACTTATTATTGCACAAAAATGCTTCACGACTACTTTTGTAAGTATTTTTTCAGTGTGGTTTTGTAATATTTTCTTGTGTGATTTGTGTTGTATTCGTTCAATTGATTTTATTTGTTATTGTAGTCGTGTTATTTTTTTTATAAGTAATTCAGAAGAAGTCAAACTATGTAATACTTGCTCTGGAATCTGTGTGTGGATGAGGGAAAGAATGTACCGTATTTGATAGCTTATAACACGCACCTCAACTTGGGCAGACATTAAAAAAAAAAAAAAGATATACACGTTTAAACTACAAATGTCAGGTGAAGGATTTATTTTTATATTAGTATGAAGATAAAAGTATTCTACGTATTGTTATGTTCTGAACTTGAATCCCATGAACGAGTATATAATGTTCCTCAGAGTGATCCTTGCGCCCAATCAACATGGTTGCGCGCCATCCCGGGCTGTTGGCTGCCCTTCCACTGGCCTCGCCTTGACAAGGACCAACTCCTCAGCATCTGCCTCAGGGATGTGCAAGGGTGTTACTGGGCCGGCGGCTTCTTAATCGAGAAAATAGACTCCTTCTACCTCAATATCAGGTATACATTGACAATATAAGGTAGACATTGACATTATAAGGTATACATTGACATTATAAGGTATACATTCACTATGGAATTGTAAAGATTGATTGTGAAATGCTGAAATAAGTAGACTGGAATAGGGAAAGAAAATTTTGACGGAATGTAAAAATGTAATTGTTTATGGTATGATGTGGTGAATAATGAATAATAATAAAAATGTAACATGCTAACTATTATGATGTGACTAATGATGCTTAATTAACTATGCGTCCAGGGATAATGATGGCCGCTGCTTCTTCATGCGTGTGGAGGTGATCATTAGTGATGCAACATTCTTCATCGTGTTCACTGACGCTGAAACTCTTCCTCCGCCATTCCGGATTGATAACTTCTCTGAGGTTCCAATCACATTCTTCCAGGTAAGGTTAAGTTAGGTTAGGTTAGGTTAGGATAGGATAGGATAACAGGGATAAGAGAGGAAAATTGATACATGCATTCTATAGGTACAAGTATTTCAGATCAAGGAATTTCCATTTAAGAAGATTTATATGTACAGTATTGGTAAAAAAAAAAAAGTATCTTAATTAGTACTGTAGGGTTACCACTAAATGTGTATCGTACTAAATTAATATCAGTATTATAATTATTACTTCATTCTCTCTATACTCACTATATCTGTTTGTATTTCCTATGCCTTCGGGTGAAATGAAACTATCATCATTATTATCATTATCAAATCATTGGGGAAAATAGTTATCACTCATACATCTAAATAAAACTCGACTCATAATTTTCAACATCATCCATTAATCCACACGAATGTTCTCTCTCTCTCTCTCTCCCCCTCAGACGGGTACACAGGAGGAGCGTTTGAGGGCAGTAGTGAAGCCTCGGTCCTGTGTGTCCTATGCCTGGGATGAAGTGTGCCTGCCTCCTTACCTCACCTGTGTGGCTCCGGGTGGCACCTCAGTCACCTACAACATGAACATACTCGGGGAAGGTCCAAGGCTCACCTATGAGAACTTCATCTACATTGCATTCACCGGCACCTTCCGCAAGTAAGGATTGTTTCACTTATTGTTTTGTGGTTCTTGGCATTTATTTTCTTGTCCATCTATTCCTTGTGTGTCTGTCTTTCTTCCTTCCGTCACTCTTTTTGTTCATTATGTTGTTCAATTGTGGTGGTGAACAGTGAACAGGCAGAGTGGTCAGTTTTGTTTTGCTCACGTGTGTTCAATGATTGATAAGTTATGTGTCATTTTTGTTATATTGTCACATTATTTTTTGATATTGTCACGTGCGATTGTGTTATATCTTTATAATGGCACTTTTGATTTTGGTAACTCTTCCACCCACACAAAGAAGCATTATCAATTGTCAGTGGATGATGCAATTAACTCAATCACACACACACACACACACAGCAGCGAATCTAAACTCATTTAAACGAGGACAAATTCAAGAGTCTCCCTTTAAAATAGACCCGGGTGTGGTTAGAGGAAACTTAATCATCATATATAAATTGATAAACTGCCTGGAGGAAGCAGATAGAAAAGAACTAATATTGAGGGAAAAAAAGAGAAAAAAAAAGGAGAGGCTGGATAGTTGAGCGACAAAAACATATAGAATTGACTGAAGGAAGAATTGACAATGGTAATCAATTCACAACAAATAATGGAATGTTTAAAGAAACATCGGTACAGAGACAGAACCATTCGAGTGTAGATAGATACCCTTGTATGCTAAAACTAGGTCAACACACACACACACCTATGCATACTCACTCCTTTACTCACTATTAAAGTTCTTATGCCTTGGTAAATGACCTGTACTAATTTTGCATTCTCTATCCTGTTAAAGAAGGTTGCCATTGCATATGTAAGTACCCAATTTCCTGCCATCTTTACCTTCACTGCTACTTCCGAGCCTTGTCTTGTCTTGTCTTGTCTTGCCTTGTCTTGTCTTGTTTTGCCTTGTCTTGTCTTGTTTTGTTTTGTTTTGTCGTGTTTTGTTTTGTTTTGCGTTGCATCTGTCTGCTTAGCTTGTATTGTTTTGACGTAGACTGAAACACTTTGATAACTCTCCTGCCTGGTGTAGTACCCTTCCATAAGTATCCCTTTGAACATCACTCACTGTTGTTATTCTTATGTTCTCACTTATTGTTTTGATCATAGTGTTATGTTAACTTAGATTAAATAGAGAATAAAATGATATGTAAATAATGTAGTTTATAGAGTTTCTGTCTAGTCAGTTGATAAGAAAAAACTTAAATATAAACTAATGTATTGTTTTTGCCTCACCCCCTAGTGCATGCGGCAGCAGCAGTGGGGAGGAAGACAACGTGACCTTTGACCCGAGTGCCCTGGAGTGCCAACAGCTGGTGCTAGATGTGCCAGAAGGGACAAGGGTCAAGCTGGCCCGGAAGGAAAATGGTCGGCGGTCCCAGCTGTGGCGCATGACCTCAACGGGGAGGCTGCAGCATGAAGGGTCATCGCCCCCCCATGACCCCACCAGTAGGAAGGCTGCTAGTAATGCTGCAACACTGGTAACCTAACATTCTCTCCTTTTTATGGATTTATTTATTTTACTTTATTTTATTTATTTTTATTTTTTTTTTTTTTTAGTCATGTATTGGTCTGCTTTCCATAATGATTTGTAGTGTCCCTGTGTATTGTGTTTATTTCCTCTGGGGAATTTAGTTATAATTGTAGTATGATAAAATTATTGTAATGTATGTATCGTGGAGTGATTGTTTGCATGTGTAATTGTTACCCGAAATGTTACCAACCACCACACACACACACACACTGTTACATTACACATCCTCATCAACTCACTCATTGAACTTCACTCTTGAGTATAACTTATAACCTTACACCATCGGCTTATTACACACCCCATAGTATTGAGATTTATTGTTAGGTTTATACTATCACCTTATAAGCTGAGATGTAGGTTCAGTTCAAGTAATCTCTTGATAACCTGACCTGACCTGACCTGACCTAACCTAACCTTATCTTACCTTACCTTACCTTACCTCACCTCACCTCACCTCACCTCACCTCACCACACCACACCACACCACACCACACCACACCACACCACACCACACCACACCTCACCTCACCTCACCTCCACAACTCCCATCTTACAGGTCCTGGACATAGCCGGCTTTGCTCCCCAGCCTTCAGAGTATGTGCCTCTAATGTTACGCAAACCTGATGAACGCCGGAGACTCACCCAGACGTGGCGCTTCACCGAGGACGGACGGCTCTGTTGCATTCACGTCAACATGTTTGTCCAGGCTAAGGACGGCTTCCTCGGCCTCATACCAGGTGAGATGGAAGGGAAGGGAAGGAGGGAGGAATATAGTATGGGAAAGTAAAGAAAAGGAAGGAGGTAAAGGTAGGGTAGAGTTGAAGGAGAATGAAAATTAAAGAAATACAATAATAGGAAGTGGATAAAATATATAGTAAAAGCAAGCGTGGAGAAAAAGGAAAAGGATGAAAGAAATAGGTTTGTAATGAATAATGAAAAGAAAAAAGGCATACATGAAATGTGTATAAATCCATGCTAGTGTGTGTATGTGTTTAATAATGTGTATTTGTTTTGTCTTGTATATCTGTTTACTTTTAGTATACAAGGTTTGAACTAAGTTTATATTGTACTGCCTCCAAATCTACTTTTATTTACCTAATCCAAGTGTGAGTTAGGATGTTCTGTGTGTGTACATCCTTTTGAATTTTGTCACAACATCCTTCCCTCATTTGGTGTGGAGAAAGGATGGAATGCCGGGATGTTCCACAGAGGGTGAGGGTGAGGGTGAGGTAGGTAGGTAGGTCACGCCAACCTACAATCTTTTATCACAAGAAATGAAGAAGACACTGCACTGCAAGATAAAGTCAGGAGGGATGCAAAGTTTAGTAATTTATTTTCATATTAATAAATTTTGTTTTAAAAAATTTATTCTTCCTAATATTCACATGAAATCTTCACGAAATCAGACCATTTTTTTTAAAGTAGTGTTTTCTTTGCCCTTCCAGGATCTCATTCTGGGGGATCCTGGCAACTGTGTATGTATTACAATTATCCAACGGACTCCTACGTGCCTCACCTGTAAAATGTTAACTAACCTCATGTAAATAGCAGCTAATTCTATTTTATTGTATGGCTCCTCAATTCCTGTTGAGGATTGCCATAACAGCTGCATGATAGATGGTATTTCATGTACCATTACCCTTTAACTTGCTTCCTTCCTTAATTAACCTTTTGTTATAATTTCATTCCCATCACATTGCTGACTCTAAGTATATATTAGAACATGTAGGATAAGTTTAGAAAAAATATATATAGCATATAGATAGTAGGTGTTGAACGTAATCATGTCATTCCTTATTATCACCATTATAGGTCCATTTGTTGTATAGAAAGTATTAGATGTGGAATGAAACACAACGAGGATACTTCACACAGGTAAGATAAGATACTTTACCCAAATGGAGGAGGGCAAGGGCGGGACCACAAAGTTCATGTCTGGGGCAAGTTAATGCTTCTTACTTGGATATGGGAAGGGGGTTCGCATGTAGACTCACATGGGGTGATAGCCAGGGTTGGCATCAAAGGGTGGGTGAGGTGACGCAGCCCTCAGTGTGTGCCCACAATGATTGATTATAATTATATACATCATGGCGCAATCTCGTGCTCTTCCCTCTCATTGAATGTAACCAATTTCAATACATGATATTTTTTGTGAGGGACCATATTACTTATGTATATTACAGTTGTGTTCTAACCATTGTATGTAGTATGCATGTGTGTGTGTATGTGTGTCATCAGGTGTTTGCCTGTATGTATAATAATATATGATGATAATTAATGAATCCATTAACAATTATCAAACGGTACTGTTAATGATAAATATTTCCAGGGAATGATGTAATGTTGGGTCCGCCTCAGCTGGTGCAGTACGACACCCTGGCCAATGGGGTGCCGTTAGAGCAGGCCATATCCAGGCAGCGGCTGCGGCCAGGCTCAGGGATGCTGTCTGTACGCGTGGACACAGACGGCCCCACCAGGGTGTTGCAGATAACTGATGTCCATACCAAGGTGAGGCTATTACCTTGTGTCAAAACTCTGCTCTATACACTTAACTAACAGAACAGGTCATGCCTTATCTAGTCAGAGGACAATTTATTTGTTAGAAGCACATAAGAAATATAATAGAATACCTATTGATATTCTATGTAGATGTAGATAAATACAACTTGCAATTGGTAAAGAAGAAAACCACTAATTTGCCCACCTTTGCCACAGGGAGCGTCAGTTGTGGCGCGCACTGAGAGTGGAGACTGGGTGAGCCTAGTGGAGGAGGGAGGAACCACCACCATCAAGAAGACAAGTGCTGCCGCCCAACACACCAAAGATGAGTCAGGATTACACGAGGTGGAGGTGAGTGCTGGCCTCCGTCATGTCACTATTATACACTTCATTAATAACTTACTTCATATTCAAATGCAAGGTTTATGGTAAGGAATTATTTGAAATTTCTTGTTGTATTGTGTATTCTGCCAAAAGCATTTGTATGAAGTCTTGGCAACACGTAATTATAGTTATTAATAAATGAGAGAAAAGATATTTACCTTTACAAAAGCTTATTATCCCAAAACAATATAAGACAGTCCACAATATTTCTCCAGTTCTATCAATCGTACAGCCTTTATCCTGATCCTTATCCTGCCTTTCCCTCAGCTGCAACTCAAGCTTCAAGGAGGTATTGGACTCTCCCTCATCCTACAGTCACCCCCAGAGGAGCTGATCTATGCTAAGTTCACCGACATAGTGCTTCAGTACCAGAGTTCTCCCCTCCAGCGAACTATAGACTGCAGTGTTCGGGACATTCAGGTGTGTGGAGACTTTATTACGTTGCATCACAGGCTGAACTGTTATTTTGTCACGTGTTCATCTCTATAATCACATGTCTTTTGTCTGTATTTTTCTTATACTGGTCATTTACATTATGTTATAAGTTTAGCTCAAGTTATGAACCGACTGGTGTTCTCGTGTATGTTGTTATTGTGTGTTCTTATGTATAACTGAAGTGGTGAGTGTTATATTAATCATTATGTATCCATGTTTTTGTTTTTTTCAGATGTCATCAACACCTTGCACACATACTTGATAATTTTAACATCTGATATGAATTGAGTCCAAGTTAATCAATCTTCATGTATCCGTGTTGCATGTTAGTGAATGAGTGTTCTTGTTCAACAGGTGGACAACCAGCTGCTTGGAGCCCAATGTCTCACCGTGCTGTACGTCACACCACAAAGCAAGAATGATGAGACTCGCTACCTGCCGGCCATCTACCTCACGGCACATCAACTCCTGTCTTCCTGCACTAATTCCTTTATATTCAAGGTAGATGGTGGTGGTGGTGGTGGTGGGATTACTGGGAAAGGTGTATCTAAGTGTTATTATATTCAAGAACAGTTTTTTATCATCCAATCATCTAAGTATACTGGAAATCCCTTTAACTTTTTTTTATTCCTCCCCGTAGAACCTGAACCTGACCATGAAGAATCTGACCCTGACACTGGAGGAGAGTCTTGTGTTTAAGTTGCTGCGTCTGGCCGGCTATGACCAGTCAGACTCAGAGCTGGAGAAGGTGGAGGAGAGGCAGTATGACATGAGAAGGATGCTGGCGGCTGCTACTTGTGCCAATGCAACCAGGTGAGGACAGGACAGCACCACTAACTTTATTGACGTACAACATTTTTACACCTCAGGGCAAGGCAGTGTCAGTGGCGCTGTGAACCTTCATTATATTTCAGAGGAGACTGTACAGAAAGGCAATTATAGTAGTAGTCTTTGCCATTGCTTTCCAGGTTAATGCTACATGTATTTGTCTATCAATCAGTCAATCAATCAATCAATTCTTTTATTTTAACCAGTTTTTTCTTTCAAATTTTAGATCATATCCTTACGCTCAGTTTTACTTTTTTACATTTCTTGCTTAACATATTTATTCATGCATCACATACATACCATATGATTGTACTTTATTTCATCAATCAATCACTTTTTCTAACACTCCATAACTTATGAAGTTATCTTACTTTTACCTTCTGGCTCCACTCTCAGGTACTACTTCACCATCTTGGAACTACAGTTGAAGCAATTGCGTCTGACTGTCCTTACCTCCAAGATGAGTCCTGAATTGAAGAACATCAAGAGGAAAATGGGTCTCACTCTGGTCAGGTTTGAGAATGCAAGTGTCAACCTGGAACCTTTTGTTCGCCGGCATCCCTTTGAGACGTCACGCTTCCTGCTGGACTGCATCACCAAACACTACAGGGAGGTGAGATTAACGTGTCATCTTACCTCAAGGTGTGGCAAGAAGAATCATTCATATAAGTTTATGATGTAAATGTTTATTATGGTATACAACTATTTAAAAAGGGGTTTGGTTAAGTGATATTTGTCACATCACCATTTTTGGATCTAGGTTAATATAGAAGAAATTCTAGATCATTTAGCTATCTTAACATCATTGATATTTCTAATGTATCATTTGTCAGTGGACATTATCTAAACGGCAAACACTTGGAACATTAACAATATAAAATACACCAACAATACCTAAAAACTTGCATCACATAACCAACACAGATATTTCTTCCTTAGATTTCCTTAACTATTCATGTGTTTTTTCTCTACAGGAACTGAAGTCACAAGCAATGAAGATCTTGGGCTCCACAGACTTCCTAGGTAACCCATCTGGCTTCTTGGCGGACGTGAGTGAGGGTGTGAGTGAGTTGGTTCATGAGGGTTCAGTAGGCGGCCTGGTGTGGAACGTGACACACGGGATGGCTAACTCCACGGCCAAGGTGACAGGTAAGGTTTGATGATCCACCACCACCTGTATTCACTCCTGTTACACATCACATTGTCAAGTTAGAAGACAACACCCACCAAACCATCATAGTCTCACGCTTGCCCTCCTCCTAGGCTCCCTCTCGGATGCAGTGGGCCACGTAACCATGGATGACAAGCATGAAGAACACCGTCAGAAGCTTCGGGTGATGCAGACAGCTCACAGTACTGATCACATAATGGCTGGCTTGAAGGGACTCGGCCTGGGTTTGTATGGGGGTCTGACCAGCATTGTGTCTCAGAGCTACACCGGCGCCACTCAGGAAGGACTGCCTGTTAGTGTTGCTTGACTTGTCACTATCTTTGTTTTTGTAAAGGGTGATTAATGATTACATGCGTGGGATGAACTATGGTGGGTGTTGATGGAGGTGGTATTCTTGCAGCTAACTAGTCAAATGAACAGTAAATTTTAGTTGTCCAGACTCTTACCTTTGTGATTAATATTCAATTGTATATGCAACTGAAATTCACACCTATAACTGGGTTTTTTTGTTGTTGTTTTTTCATGTTTTTCTTCATTTGGAATCCACACTTATAACACTGTGTTCATGTTTTCCCTCATTTGTTCTCCGCAGGGCTTCATCTCCGGGTTTGCTAAAGGGATGGTGGGTACTGTGACCAAGCCGGCCATTGGCTTACTGGACTTGGCAAGCAGCACCTCCCTGGCTGTGCGGGATACAAGCAAAAAGTAAAGAGGGATTTGTGTTTTTTGAACTTAATTAATATTCTGTGTTGTCAAAGCACAACAAAAGTAAATAGATTAGTTAAGTATGAACAACCTTAACTGATATGTGATCCTCCGTTCAGCCCTATGCAGAAGATGCCCAATCGAATCCGAAAACCCCGGCTGGTAGTTGGGTTGAATGGTTTAATTCCAAGATACAGCCTCAACCAGGCCGAGGGACAAGAACTGCTTCTCTCTTTTGAAAAAGATGAGAATGAAATGTGAGTCTTTAATGCATGAAAAATGTGTTAATACATTTAAATTTTACCAAAATATATGCAAACCATTCATCTATCTCATTCTTATATCATGTCTTAAAATTAACTTAATAATCACTATACGTGATATTTATTTGTTTTGGGAACAACCAAACTTGATATCTTGCCTTCATTGCTTTTGAAAACATTAACATGATTTTTCCTTTTTAGTTTCCTTGGTTATGACATCCTGCGTGAGGGTGAAGGTGACATGAAGGTGTTGATATCCAGTCAACAAGTAAGAGTGTTCAGCCAGAGTGATGCAGCGCTGCCTCCAACACCGGTACTCAATGTGCCGTACGGGTAATAATGATCCTATTTCTAGATGGGAAGCCGTCTACAATGCATTAATACTTTCTCCATTTAAGTAATTCTTCACATGATGCATATACTTTGTGGAGCACATTCCTCACATGTAATGAGGTTCTGGTATGTGTATTATTTATGTTTATTTCTAGGAATCTTTACCACTGCAAGCCAGTCATTCTGCAAGGGGATGAGTCTGAAACTGAACACAAACACTATATTGAACTGACCGTAAAGGCAGAGTGGCCAGAAGGTCACATCATCCCTCGCCCATCAGACTTGGCATACAAACGACCCAAAGTTCGATGTGACTCTCAGGAAATTGCTCATAAGGTAAGATTTAGTAAAGTCAAAAACACTCATGGAATTACCAATAGTCAGACAATATCAAAGATGCATGAAAACATTTTGTTTAAGATTTATTCAATGTATACCAAGGCTCCTGTGTTTGTGAACTCTGTTGAGTTGACAAATACAACGCCTTCAGTGGGAAAGGAATTGGCTGGGTTTTTTTTGTCTATAATGTACTGAAATATTAACAAAACTAGCTGCACATGAAATTCAACTATGGAGGTTAAAGATATAATCCAAATTTAGTCAAAATTAACTTTGTGCAGCAGCTGAATCAAGTGAGGTGACACACACAGACAAGTATGCATGCAGGCAAACACCTGCAAGGTATTCATCATTCTTTCTGAACAGGTGGCTCAGCAAATCAACTATGCGAGGAACCTCTATGATGAGTTGAGACAGACAATGCGCACGCAACAAGAGGAGACTGTGGAATGAAGCTGCTTGTTCAAACCTATAATACTGTATTCCTTCTAAACTCTATATTTATATTTTGAAATTATATTTTTCTGCATTACACTTGACGGTATGCACACTTGTAAATAACCAAAGTGCAGGTACAGTACCTCTATATTTACACGAGTATTGTGTTCTTGGAGCATTCACTAATTTATAATTTTGTGTAATGTAAACATAATTTTTCCATATAATGTAAATACATATAAAATCTATTCCTTTGTTCGACTAAGACAAGTTAATTCAGATCGGATTTTAAACTTGTGTAAAACGAGTTATTTGCATCTTAGTTTATGAGCGAGAGAAGATGTTAATGACATTGTATTTTCATTGCTCCAGTAAACAATGTGTTCTGAAGCCGGGAAGAAGTCAAACATTTTGTACATTATAAAGGTTTCCTGTTCTCTTGTTTTTAAACTCCTGCAGTATAAATTATATACCTCGTTCTCTCGTTTCACTACTCAGATATTAAGTTAAATTTTTTGTAGAGTTTATTTGGGGAAAAAATGCCGAATTTTTGGGACAGCGGAGCTACACTTAAAGTGTTCCCTATTTCAGGGGTCCTTATGGGCCCCTTTCTTGGGGGGGCCGGAGGGTTAATAATGTAATTAAGATCCTTATTAATTTTGAATTCAACAAGACGTAACAGAGCAGTGGTAATCACTCCATCAACGGAAGGATATCAATGCTGCATCCAACACAAGAAGTGTGATCAGTAAGGCCCCCTCGCCTTGCCAGCCGAGCTCAGCCAATCACAAGGCAGTATTTCCCGAGCCCATAGTTTACCAAACTATGGGCTCAGGAAGCACTGCACTGCACTGGCAAGGCGAAGGGTGTGTGGGGGGGGGGGGGGGGGGGGGGAGGCCTTACTGAACACTACAGATTTCTTCATCCGGGAAGAAAGATCACTGGATAGACCACCAATTTTTTTTCTAGGACTTCAACAAGGCCTCCATATTCAGCTCCCAGGCTCATGGTCCAGTGGTATGGTGTGCCGTGGCGTCTTGTCTCCATCCGGGCTGCCTTCAGTCTGGAAAATGAAAAGAAGTTGTATGAGAAGAGAGGTGAAAGGTTTATAAAGAAGGAAAGTAGTGGGAGGCAGCAAGATGCGATTCCCAACAACAACATGTCCGACTACAAAAATACTGCTTCTTGCCAAGACTTTGTCTCGATGTGTTTTCACCATGTCCATCAAGAGTAGTTCTCACCAACTTACTTATCTTGTAATACATGTGGAAAATTTATGCCCAAACTTCATACTATGCAGAAATAAAGTCAAATATCTCGCTAGTTTTTTTCATTGCACATCTGAATGAAAGTCGTGAAACTAAACTGAAGTGGTACATATACCTGAAGTGAGGATGTCTTGGTCATGGTTAAGTTGGTCCAGTCCTTGTGAGTGTTGGTGTCCAGTTCCATTCTTGGGTGTCATCAGGATATGAAGGAGTATTTGGTGATGTCAGCTGACACTCCACGCCAGAACCTGTAAATATCAAAACACTTTAACTGTCACCAGTTCATTCTACCTTATTTCTGAAATTTTTAAAAATAATTCTTTACAATTCCTTTGGAAAAAGTATCAATGGCCTTATAATGGATATTAAACTGTTGTTGTAGAGCATATTAGAGGGGCAGATAAAACATCCTGAACAGTAATCAAATCAAAGTTGAAAAAAAGCAGGAGGAACAAAGATGAGGAAGACAAAGCAATTGGGAAAAGTGTGAGTATCAATGACTAACTAGACTGCATGCAGATGCGTTAGGCCAAGTGTGTGAGTGTATTGTGTTAGTGGTCCTGAAAGGTAGGAAAATGTGGATAGGGTCAGCTAAAAACTGGTAAATGTTGCTAAGCAATTCTAATATTTGAAATAACAAGTCTAGTATTGAGATTTATATTATACACAGATAATAATGGTGTTTAAAGTGTTATATTCAGCTTTACCTGGCAATGGTTGGCAGGACAGGTGAGTGTGACCCTGTACTACCTGTAGGGAAGGGCGGCAGGGGTTGGCAGAGCTCAGAGAAGGTGTAACAAGGCAGTCAGTTCTTCTTCTGTGGCCACTAGCAGTAGCAGGCGCCAGGCAGCAGCCGACCACCTCTGACCTGGTGAGTGGTGGGCATATTTCTTCGTTTTAAACCTTCCCTGTTCCTCTACATGTTATTTTGAGGGATGGAGGAGCAGTAACACATCATTCTTCAACATTAATAGTGGTTGGATATAAAGAAAACAGTGTCTATCAAGCGTAAATAGCCTTAATATATAATATGAACAGGCTTCAACAGGTAGTCAGGTACACTAATGTATATGATGGCGGCCGTGTGTGGGCGGGTGAGTCACGTATGCATGCCTCCCCCTCCTCCCCTCCCGTGGCCTCGCTGCACAAGACTTTCTACTTCTTCTCATCCTTATTCTGTCCATCTACCTAATGCAACAGTTAACCAGTATCTTCACTCTTTCATCCCTTACACTGGTAAACTCTGGAATTCTCTTCCTTTGTCTGTTTTTCCAACTGCCTATCACTTAAAACTCTTTCAAAAGAGGAGTGTTACGACAGTTCCAAGTTCTCTCACCGTCACCTAACCTATATCAAATAAAGACAAGACACTCACTTCAAATGATCTCACCGTCACAAGCCTTAACCCCCAGTCGTGTAACATCTCACCATCACAAACACCAATGCACTACCTCTAAAAACACAATATTCTAAACACACAAGAACACGGATATTCCCAAACACAAAAAGGAAATAAACCCAATAAATGGCTTAAAATTCTATATTATTTTCACCTTCAATTTATCATAACTAACCTAACATAACTTTAAATACTAATAAATATACACATACCATGATAGGAAGGCTAATATATGTTAAAATATCATCTGACGTCCTGCCAGCAGCTCGACTCGATGCCATGACACTTCCAAGAGGAAAGGAAACAAATTCACCTCAACATGCGCACCAAAAGGAAACTTATAAAACATTGTATATTTCCAAAACTAATAATAACAGCCAATAATTAATTATTTAATAATATAATATAATAATATAATAGGAACTAATAGTAAAATAGTTTTCAAGCTAATGATACAATAGCGAAAAAATACAAAAAGAAACAAACTCACCTCTAGATGCGCACTAAATAGAAACTGATAATATATTCATATTTACAAAACGAATAATAACAACTCATCACCTCATCTCTAATAAAAATTTGTATACATACATCATCTAGTTAATGATACAATAGCGAAAAATTACGAGAAAGGAAACAAATTCAGCTTTAGGTGCGCATTACAAGGAAACTGATAATACATTGCAAATTTCCATAACTAATAATAACAGCTCATGACCTCATCTCAAAAAAATATATATTAATCATCTAGCTAATGATACAATAGCGAAAAATTACAAGAATGGAAATGGATACTTTACCTAGGTTATGCTTGATAAGGACGAAACATTACACTTCAACCTGAGGAAACAATAGCAGGCAGATGGACATCATATTATGAAGATCTATAAAATGTAATTGATAGATGACAAAAAGGAAGAAAACGGAAAGGGTTACAAATAAATACCAAGAAAACTGAGAAGATAAAATAAATGAAAATGAATGACAATAAATGAAAAGATAAAAACGTATCATACGTATCATGAACAACAATTGAAGTAAATGAATGAATCTTGTTACTCGGGTGCGTTATTTAGTATCTGCACAGCATAACACACAGGAACGTGAAGGCACAGAAAGAATCAGGAAATACAACGCTAATCTAAACTTGATGTAGCCTACTTATTATTAAAAGACAAACATGATCTATAACTACATAATTAATCAGTTATATGGTACTACATCCCTCCTCTTCCTCCTACACACCCATCATCATCATCATCATCATTTAAATTGTCCTTCCCTCTACAAGTGCTTCATTGAGTTCCTATAATTTCATTGTTGGGATTCTCTAAAAGCGGAACTTCAACTGGTCCGAAGGTTAATCCGTCTCGGCCTTCCAGCCAATACGTAGCCATTTCACCTTTGCCCTGTTGGAGAGAAGCAATTATTTGAGAACAGTTGGATAAAAATGCTAAAAGATAAATTGTAAATGGCAATGTGGAGGGAAAAGAAAGTAGAGGTTTATAAAAAAAAAATAAGCTTCCCAAAATGAATATACGAGAACTTGAATGTATACAGAATGGGGAGGAGAGACACAGAGGATGTATAGTAAGGTAAAGAAACAAGGCTAATAATCATACCTTCACTTCTGTATATCCACGAAACTCCATTATGAATCCACCGGCGGAGAGAAGTGTCATGCGCGTTGTGAGGGAGATCTGGATGCGCATGGCTGAAAAAAGAGAGAGAGAGAGAGAGAGAGAGAGAGAGAGAGAGAGAGAGAGAGAGAGAGAGAGAGAGAGAGAGAGAGAGAGAGAGAGAGAGAGAGAGAGAGAGAGAGAGAGAGAGAGAGAGAGAGAGAGAGAGAGAGAGAGAATCAGTTAGACAAGAACATAAACACGACATAATCCATTCAATACAAATAAAAAAGCAGTATTTCAACTAACGTTCGCATGTCGTTTCCATACGCGATGCGGTGTTGACAGTGTCGCCAAAGAGGCAGTAGCGAGGCATGCGTGTTCCCACCACACCAGCCACCACAGGGCCAGTGTTCACCCCCGCACGCGTCTGTCACCAAGGAAGGACAGGCAGAGTGTACACCAACGGAAGGAAAAACTGGACTAATATAGATACGGAGACAAGACCACACACACACACACCTGCAAGAACGATCCAGGTTTGTGTGGGATAGGAATAGCCTGGACGGAGTGCCTCAGATGAAGCGCCAAACAGCATATCTCCACAACATGTCGCTGCCCTGTAAAATAGTATTAATGTATATATATTCTCCCCGTTCCTCTCTCCCTATGTTGATGTATTGCCTTTGAAAAGCTCCCCCTAGTTATTCCCTCTCTCACCGTTGCGTCGCGGCAGACCTGACACTACCATGTAAGCATCACCGATGGTCTCCACTTTGTAAACATCGTACTTCTCCAGACGAGAATCAAACACTCTATACTGACTGTTGAGAAGAGTCACGATCTGAAGAAGAGAACAAATAATGATAATAAATATAAACTACTACTTCTACTTCTTCTACTACTACTACTACTACTACTACTACTACTACTACTATTACTACTACTACTACTGTTTTTCTATTACTACTACTACTACTACTACTACTACTACTACTACTTTCTTTCTGAAACTAATAATAGAAACGTAAATTTATGTGTATGTGTGATTTCTGTTACGTATAAATATATTACTTAAACTATTTCTTAAACATCACTTAGATATTTCATAAGTAGTCGTTTTAAAGACTATTAATTGCACCTCAAAAGAAACACTGACTGACCTGCATGGGTGAACTCTCTGAACACAAGTCTTCAAAACCAACAATGTCGCTGAAGTAAACAGTAGCACTCTCGAAGCTCTCGGCGGGAACCTGAGGAGAGTTAAAACAATCAATCACAAAATAACCCTAACTACTCAAACAAAACTAATTAAACTATTGCTGTATTGTAATCATTATTCAAAATATAAATAAAATGTTCCTTCCTAAGAGAGCCACTACATAGTTTGAGATAATTTTCTGTTGTCGTTATGTATTTGTTTTTGTAGTTTTGCTTAAGTTGTTTGTTTGACTGCTAGCTCTTGTTGTTGTTAAAATAAGACTAAAAATAAATCTAATGAGGTCAATCCATAAACCACGAGTGACAATAACAATCAGATCTATACGTGAGTCCAAAGACGTTATATCAACCTGTTTGTTTTGGCGGAGTTGTCTCGCCACTTCTATCGGTAACATTTGGTACAGGAGACGGTCACTACGCTTCTTTTCAGCTTTCAGTTGAGACATCTTGACGGACAGTGTGGCGGAGAACAGCTAAATGAAGGAGAAAAGTGTCATCATCATTATCTCTCTCTCTCTCTCTCTCTCTCTCTCTCTCTCTCTCTCTCTCTCTCTCTCTCTCCCTCTCTCTCTCTCTCTCTCTCTCTCTCTCTCTCTCTCTCTCTCTCTCTCTCTCTCCTTACCTGAACCATGTGTGTTGCTTTTCGTACTAGTAACACAATGACGGGCGAGATAGATAACACAAGCACTAGAATGGCAATGCTTAACGCTTCCTCTCTATCGGCCACCGTCAGCTGCTCTTGGATGGTAGTTCTGCGCGGTAGTGTTAGTGGTAGGTTAGGTTAGGTTAGGAAGTGTGGCAGGCAAAGAATAACATAAAGATGAAGAATAGTTTTTTTTTTTTTTTTTTTTTTTTTTTTTTGAAGGATACGCTAAATTTCTATGTGAAGTGGATAAGCTTTTTTTTCTTTTTAGGCTTTGAATCAGAAAAGTTGCCTGTTTTTTTTTTCTCTCTCTCTCTCTCTCTCTCTCTCTCTCTCTCTCTCTCTCTCTCTCTCTCTCTCTCTCTCTCTCTCTCTCTCTCTCTCTCTCTCTCTCTCTCTCTCTCTCTCTCTCTCTCTCTCTCTCTCTCTCTCTCTCTCTCTCTCTCTCTCTCTCTCTCTCTTCTCTCCCCCTACCTGATCTCTTCCTGCAGCTGTCCTTGCGTCTTCTTGAGGTCGTCAAGGTAGCGCGCCATGAAGGTGATGTAGCGTGTGGCAGCCTGTGATGAGCCGTTGATGTACCTGTTCCTGCGCACCTCACTGTCCCAAAGGCGGATCTCATTGAGGTATTCCTGCTCCTGAATCTTTTCTATACGTGCTGCACTGCATTTAGAGAACTCCAGTGTGGTCTATTGGGGAAGGAAGGGAAATATTACGTACACACATCCACACACACACACACACACACACACACACACACACACACACACACACACACACACACACACACACACACACACACACATACATACACTCACCCGTATTCCTGACGTGGCAACAGCTCGTAACCTAACATAATGGTAGAGTCCAATTTGATCTATGTGCCCGCGGCCGTAGTAGTTGAGACCGTAAATAACACTCCGTCCCATGTTCTCTATAGCGTGTATCATACTTTTGTACGCCTCCACAAGCCTGGCGGGAAGGGAAAAAAGATCGTTATGGGTGGAAGGGAAGAAATGAGGAGAGGTGGAAATGTTGTTGAGGTAATGATTGGATTGGGTGATTAGGGAGTGCAATGTTTGGCTGTAGGTATATTAATGGTGTTGCCTATTAAAAAATGTGAATATATAGGGATGGGATGAACATAGTGGATTGATATAGGAATGGTACACTACTATTACTACTACAACGATAACTAGTACTACTGTTATTATTACTGCTATTACTATTACTACAATGATAAGACAACGTACTGCCATAGACCAGGTGAAGTTGTACTGGAAGTCTTAAGAATCAACTGCCGGATTAACGGACTTGTAATCTGTTCATAAAATTCCATCTTGTCCCGGATGTAAAGATCAGTTGAGTCCACGCTACGTCTGGGAGAAAACAATATTCAAACAATCATCTTCAGAAGTTCAGATATTATAATTTCTGTTAGTTTAAAGTTAGTTTTTTTCCTATCTTATTTTCTTAGTTCTCCTTCTTTAATGTTTTTTAATTCGACTTTTTAACCCCGCGGACATCCATCACCTCCCATACAATCTTAAATGTATCCCTTAAAACAAATGAATAACTATTAAGTGGTATAATAACCGTGTACCTCTCCTCCCCCCCGTGCAAGGCATCACTCTCCCTACACCCCCTCGTCCTCCCCACCACGTCAAGGGGCTATAACGACCACACAAACCACACACTCATTACTACGAACAAGCCCATCCACCTGTTTGTTGTAATAAACAAATCAATATATATATATTTATATTACTATATATATATATACTATACTATATATATATATATATATATATATATTACTAATTCTGCAAAGGATTCGTGTTTAACTGACCATCTTTAGTTTTTTTTTAAGATAGGTTTCTCTTATCCATTTTTTCTTCTTCTTATATCGGCGTTTCACTATTTTATATTTTTCTTTTATTCATAATAATTTCCATTCATGTCTTCTATTTTTTTACCTTTCCGTTTAAATCTTCCTTACCTGAAATCGTTGAGTCGGATTTGAAAGTGTTGTTGAGATTCAAAAAGGTCAGACTGGTCCTTCTCAATCTGTGGCCACGTGATCAAGTCCTTCACCACCTTGTCAGTATTGGTATAAGTACGACTCAAGTTGGACCTTGGCGAGATGAAGCAGCAGGAGGATGGGAAAAAAAAACTATCGATAACAAAAAAAAACTAATTATTACTACAAAATAAGGCAAATATCAATGAAAAAACAACTGAGAGAGAGAGAGAGAGAGATAGAGAGAGAGAGAGAGAGATGGTAAGACTCCTCCCTACCTTAGCAGAGAGCCGTTGGTGAACACGTAATAAGCCCCACTGAGCCTCTCCGTTTGAATGGCTGCCACCAAAATGCCAAGACTCACGGTGCTTTCAACCTGGTGGATAGATACACGAATGGCTATTAGTAGTACCACCTAAACAACAGTAACTACTACACTATTTACTACTACTACTGCTGCTGCTATCTCTCTCTCTCTCTCTCTCTCTCTCTCTCTCTCTCTCTCTCTCTCTCTCTCTCTCTCTCTCTCTCTCTCTCTCTCTCTCTCTCTCTCTCACGATGGTCTAATAAGTTGTTAGTATCTGATGAGCAAAATGTAGGTATCATTATTGTCATACGTTGAAAATTTCTTATATATTCCCTCTTTTTTTTCCATCATAATCCTTTCCTATATTCCTATCCATCCTATTGTCCATGCTCTTAAACAGCTTCATTTTCCTTTATTCATAACTGTTTATCCAAATTTACAAGCAAACCGTTCATTTTCCTTTTATCATAACTGTTTATCCTAATTTACAATCATTTTCTTAACCTTAACCTTACCCCGTCATTGACTCGGCTGATATCCCCTTGGTATCGTATTACAGCTTCCATGGATATACAGTTCTGAATAATGAGTCCTACGATTGGCACGAGAGGAAGGATCACCATCTGTAGGAAGTGAAGGTTTCGTCCCTGCCTGGTGCCCACGTTCAGCCTGTAACAAGGAGAAAGGAGGTGAAAAATAGCGATGGTATAGGTAGATAATATAGAACGGGATCATTTTGTGTGTATAAACTATGAGCAAAAGGGGAAGAAATATCGGTTACTGTGAATTCTTGGTGTTGAAATATGTATCAATAATGAGTAAAGAGGAAAAAATAGCTGTTACTGTGAATTTATGGTTGAAATGTGTATTGGTGTAATTAGGCTATGGAAGAGACATTATGTATGTATCTAAGTATATGTGTATGTATTATGAAGTTATATAATGGTTGGTTAAAAGTTTAGTTAGGAGGAAGGAAAAGAAAATATGTATACAACCTAAATCTGAGTTGACACATCCCTCCCCTCACCTTCCACATCCCGTGTTGATGGCAACGAAACTTGAAGCGTTGTCTGACTTGTTGGACTTTTCAGAATGGATGCTGGCGTTGTCTTCGTCGAACTCATTCATGTTGATTTATTGCTTTAATTAATTCCACTTTGACATTCTGTTTGTGAGGAGGAAAAAAATTAAAACGTTAGACATATTTGGGTAGTTGTCTGTCATGTCTTGAGGATCACGCGCTGGACTTGTGATCGCCAGCCATTACCCTCCCGGAGAGAGCTTACAGCTCATTATAGCCCGATCTATGGGTAAGGCTGTGACCTTTCACACACACACACACACACACACACACACCATCCTCCTGCTCAAGGAGGACAGTAACTGCTTGGTCATCAGGTACTCTTTACACCTTGAGCAAGGCGCAAACTCAAGCCTGCAGAGTGACAGGCCGAGAGAAAGAGATGCAGACGGAAATCGACAAGACAGTTAAGGCTTTAAAATGCATGCTTCCACGCCACCTCATGCAGTATCAACTACTAACTCCGTGAAAACATCATAAAATAAGAATTTGCTGCAAAATATAAGCATCTTATCAAAATAAGTCTTGGCTGAACTAAAGACAATGATAATATAGGGGATCAGGATGTTTTTTTTTTCCAGTTATGAGTTGAAGTTATGATTATCTGTTATAATCTTATCCTCTCCCACCTGTTCTTCGTCCCTCACTCTCACCTTTCCTTCACTGTTTCCTGTCCGTGTGTGGAGCAGCAGTCAAATGGAAGCTATTTTCTATGTGCCAGATGCAAGTGACAAGCCTGAGCGCATGCGTGCTGTGATTAGGAGAGAGAGAGAGAGAGAGAGAGAGAGAGAGAGAGAGAGAGAGAGAGAGAGAGAGAGAGAGAGAGAGAGAGAGAGAGAGAGATTATTCCTTTAATTGGATTATTAGACACGACATATTCTTTATCTTACCTGCACGAATAGCTTACAATTCCTCCTTCTCCCTATACATAGAATTCGTCTGCGGTATTTTGATTATTTCAAACATTTAATAGTTTAGAATATTACACTTTTATACTAATTTCATGTTATACTTTCCATATTACACATTTTTTTCGTGTAGGTTGTTTGGTAGTCTAGAAACATTGGGGGTATTAAACATTAGTAATTATTTTTGGTAGGATAAAGAAAGAAGGCTTTTCTGTCACGCGAATTAGACAAGAGGATGATAGACGGAAGGGAAGACAGGAGAAATAAATTAATAGATAGAGGTAATAGTGCAATAAATGAACATATATATATATATATATATATATATATATATATATATATATATATATATATATATATATATATATATATATATATATATATATATATATATATATATATATATATATATATATATATATATATATATATATATATATATATATATATATATATATATATATATATATATATATATATATATATATATATATATATATAGAGATATAGAGAGAGAGAGAGAGAGAGAGAGAGAGAGAGAGAAAAAAAAAAAAGTATATAAAATAAAATTTGATCCACTTAAATCCACAAAATTTATGACTTCCATCATCTTCAGAACCTAAAAATCCACAACAGCTTTCATTCTTATCATCGTTGATGCTTGTGTTCATAGACAGGGAATATCACCCTTAGTATCATCTTCTTTAAGAATCCTAGGCATGTTTTACCCATGTACACACACTTGAGCAATGGTTGGCCTCTTCAAACAAGTATTAAATGTTACGTTATGTTGTTGTCTCTCCATCCAGTGTGTCCATTCCTAACGTCCATTCCAGTGTGTCCATTCCATTCCATAACGTCTCTAAATGTTTTGTTAAGGGGACGTCAGGTTATTGTACTCTTGTGGGTGACTTCAGAATTCATGGCATGGCTAACGGTAACATTACTTATGTGCTGCATACCTTGTTCATGACGTGGGATTTCTAAAGATATTACATTCAGTCCTTCAATGGTTGATTATAACAGAAAAATAACACAAATTTATTATGAAATTCTAACGAGCATCTTGTTGAAGGAAATTTGCAGTAATTTATTATTTTGGTTTTCCCATGAAAGAATAAATTTTGCAAGCTCTTTGGTATTACCTCAATTTCTTGTAGCTCTGCTCTGTATTCTCGTCTTGGCTGCCTCCTTTTAATGGGGATATAAGCCAGGCATGTAGATAGATAGATAGATAAATAAATAATAAATATGAGACGAACTTGAGCAACAGGCCATATATTTTTTTTGATCACATTGAGGAAAATAATAAGGTAAAATTTTACATCTTCACCAGAATACACCTGGATATAAATAACACTTTTCGTATAGGTTTTGATCCATTTTGAATGATTTTAACATTGATTTCCTTTGCAAATGCATATATAAGATATCCTTATCACCTCCAACAAGCCTGGGGACATGTGGGAAAGCAAGGTGTTTTTTTTTTTTTGGGGGGAGGGGGGAAGGGGGAAAGACGAAATACAATTATTTATGTCAGAATCACTAACATAACCTAACAATGACCTATTGACGAATGTGCAATGCACTGACGGTCACAAAACCTGGCGTGTGGCTACAAAAAAAATGGCATCTGCACCTCGCCCAACCCCAGATTTTTGGTGATCAAAAACATTTGATATCTTCTAAATTAACCTAACCTAACTTAAATTAACACAACCTCAACCTACATTGACAAATAACAGAACCTTGTTCAAACCAAAGTAAACTTTACCTTATTCCCAAAGAGGTCTCACAGAAAACATTGAATATCTCACAAACTAAGAATTTGTGACAGAAATACAATTAAGAAAATCTTCTCAATGTATCTGATAATGTAAAAATACAACTCTTAATTCTCTAGACCATTCAGGTGAAGATGTTAAATAATACCAATAATAATAATAATAAAAAAATAAAACAACAACCATTTATAGTTTTTGAAAAATAGTCTATATTTCCATTACAAACAATTAAGACCAAATCAAAGAAAAGTACATGAAGGACAGATAATGTAATAAAGGGTCATGACATATGGAATGAAGGTCCAGGAATGGCAAGGAAGACAAGACAAACAAGTGTGTGTGTGTGTGTGTGTGTGTGTGTGTGTGATGGCAAGGAAGGTAACACACCGCCAAGGCACCAAGTGAACATTATAATCATTGTGTTTTATCTAGACACCATTGGCTCCACCCACCAGCCTATCTTAGCTCTATATGTACACTTCTAGCATGAGGTGGGGTTGTAAGGCACCACATTTGGCTTGTGTGTTGAGGAAAGGAAGGAAAGTGTGAGATGGAAGAGGTGAAGGAGGTTAAAAATGGCTCCTTGACATAGATATGCACCTCCAAGTGGGTGTTTGGGTGGCTGCATCCTAGTCCTCATCCTTATCCTCATCCATCTTGGGAGGCGGGGTGGTGATGGGCCGCCGGAACAGTAGGATGTGAGGTTCTGTGAAGGAAAGTGTCAGGTAAAAATAATGGGACGTGTGTGTGTGTATTTACTTAGTTATATTATACAGGGCCTGAGCTACACTCATGTGGTCCTATCTGTATCTATATCTGTACAGTTTTTCCTTCAATCAATGTACATTCTTTGCCATTATCACCTCTTCCTTCAATTCATTCCAAGTATCTATACTTTGTATCGTTCAAGCAAATTTCTTTTTGCTATTGTTTCTTGTCTCCTCAAACATCTAATCTCTCTTCTTAATATTAGATCTTTTCTATCTGCTTCCTCCAGGTTGTTCATCAATTCATATATTGTAACTAAGTCTCCTCTTTCTTTTAGTGTTGTTGGATGCATTTTATATTTCTCTCTCAGTGGCAGCATTGGAGTCTGCCAAGACAATGATTGTGTCCTGGGGGGGGGGGGCACTGGTCTGGCACAGAATCCAGTTTGGTGTAGAACATCACCTTCTCATCAGCCCCACACACTTCAGTAGGAGTGTAACAACACACATGATGCCCAAGGTGTGCTTCAGCCTCAATCATATACACTCAACAACCAGAGTAACCTCAACAATAGACGGCTGCAGTCTGTTAGAGACGCCTATAGGTACTCCCTTAAGACTTAAGACAGGCACCATTGTTCATGCCGGACCAGTAGCAGGTAAAACCACTACTACTGATCTCACCCGTGCCAGGTCTCCTCGTATCAGAGTCCCATAATATCCACCCTCAGCCTACTGAGTTCATCTGATAGACGAGACAGTCAGTGGTGGTCTGAGAGGGTTAGTATGTTCCAAGAACCCACACGCAGAACCCGGTGGAGGTTTACCCGATGGTTGGTTTGATGGGGTGGCACCACTTGTGCAGCCCCTCCGTCACCCCCAGAACTACAAGCAGGGTGAGGTGGTCCTCCCATAACACTGGTGATGCAGGTGAACCTTGGCTTAGTTAGCCCTTCACACACCACAGGAATTTTTTTAAAATCACATAAAGTACTTGTACTTAAGTACAATGACATGTACTTGGACTTAAATACATAGCAAAGTGACTGTACTTGTACTTGAAAAATATTCAGGTACTTGGACTTAAGTACAATAACTTGTACTTGGACCCAACTCTGATAAATATAAATACTACATTAAATATGCATAAATATACATACATTTAAGTGTGTGTGTGTGTGTGTGTGTGTGTGTGTGTACCAACACCTCCACCGCCTTGGCTCACCTGGCTCGTGGATCATGTAGTGCACCCATCCTTGGCTCTGCTGCACGCCCAGGCTCCGCCACTCACTCTCCGTCATGAGGTGGGTCTTGGGCACAAGCTTGGACAGGTCCTTGGGCAGCATCACGTGTCTGAAGAGAAACAAGGATTGGAGTTATATCTATCTAATGCATTATACATTATATATTTCTTGAATTGAAAATGGAGTGTGGAACGAGGATGTTGACAGGCCTGGGGGGGGGGGGGGGAGACACCGCTGCTTACGTATTGTAGATTAGGTTAGGTTACGTCAGCTTAGGTTTTGAAGGTTAGGTTAGATTAGATTGTTTGTTAAGTTACGTTAGACATATCTATTAGGTTTGATGTATTCTTTAAAAATTAACTAAATCATGGTAGCTGGGGAGAGGGGGGGAGGGGTTGGTGGGCAGTCCCACATCACACACATCACTGCTGCTTACCACATAATTACTTAGAACCAAACTACTTTATAATGATGTTTTAATGAGCTTTAAATAATTAATGTTCCTACTCAGCATAAATAACATGACGAGGCACGAACACACATTACCTAATGACCAAGTAAATAAAACTTGATAACAATAATAAAACACTTAGAAAACAATGGTATTTATTTATATAAGAGTCTGGAGATAATAAATACATCACCATAAACAAGTAAACAAAGTCAACAACAAGGGAAGAGAAACAGTAAACAAGATGAAGGATTATTTGTATCAGGAAAGAATATTAATTTAACTCGAATATTAATTTCCCGCCATTTTTCCTCACCTGTACTCGTATTTTTCATCGTAATATTTATCGGAGTAGTAGATTCGATGAGGCATATTGTGTGACGCAGTGTGAAGGACAGCCAGGTAAGGTTACGCATGTACACTTCGTCACTACTAAGTTCAAACTGATTTAAACCCTCGTCGCTGATTGGCCCTTTACCGCCATCTTGCAGAGACCGTTCATATAAAGACTGTATAAAAACTTTTGTTGTGTTTATTGTATTTATAATGACACACAAAGGAAATATATGATTCAACTATTTTTGTGAGAATATTCTGCTATTGTTACTACTATATTTTATCTATGCAATTGCTAATATTTCTACTAGAAACTATTACTGCTACTACTACTACTTTTAATACTACTATTACTATTATTATTACTACTTCTTATACTACCATTATTACTAGTAATGTTACAGCCTACTACTACCATTACCTATTTCTACTATATACTATTATTACTACTACACTAACCACCTGATGACTGAGCCTGTTCCAATCACCCATCATCCTATTTGTAAACCAATTTCTGCCTATCTCTTTTCTAAATCTACATTTTTCCAATTTGAATCCGTTGCTATTAGTTCTATTCTGACCCCCCACTCGTTTAATTAACTAATCTAAGTCACCCTTCAAGTTCCTAACGTCAGACTCCGATCTAATAATCCTATCTATCTTAGAATCATCAGTGAATTTACTAATATCACTACTAATCCCATTGTCTAAGTCGTTAATGTATATCAAGAATAGTAATGGCCCCAAAACATATCCCTGAGGAACTCCACTTGTTACCACCTCCCACTTACACCTAGAACCATTAATTGTAACTCTTTGTTGTCTATAGCTTAGCCAGGGATTTCCACACACTCCCTGTTTTTTGTTCTATACGTATACTTGAATAAATCCCTTAGGGTCAGTCTTTACCTAGCTAACTACCAACAACAGCCTTGGGTGATGGGCAGGTGCAGGCGAGGGAAGGCATGATGTTGGGAGACTGGTTGGTGGAAGTAAAGGTGTTCTATAGGAAGGCAAGTGTGTGTGTGTGAAGGCAGGTGGAGATAAGCGAAGAAGAGATAGATAGAAATGTTACGCTATGTATAACCTCACGACCAACATCTGTGTGGGTTTATATGACTTGTAAATATACTATACTGTGCGTTATTATGACCCAAGTAGGTAACAGTTATCCCAAAGCAGGTTGATAGTTACTGGAAAACATACCTACATGACAGAACACAAGTGAACATGAGTTAGGAAATAAAATGTGAGTATGTTAATGAAACAAATCTAATCTTAACTTAATGGTGTACTGTCACAAAATATCACCCCCATCCAAGAGGTGCATGTATTTCCACACTGCTTTTCATATCAGTGTTCACATTCAAACCTTACTAGCGAGAAGGACAACCAGAACACCACCACACCACCAACAACAGCGCGATACACGTCTGAATTAATTTATACAAAAACACATGATTTAGGATGCGAAATACTTGCTAAATTCACGTTAATTAGACTTATATTATCTTTCTCTCTTAATCTAGACAGGTGCAATTATCAGGCTAGATAGGTTGAGGTAGGTTGGGTTCTCTGCAGGTCCAGCTGGTAGGTTTGGGAGATGAGCTCAAGGGGGAAGCCTGTGTTAGGGTCATGGGTACTGGTGGTGTTGTGGCCCTCCTCCCCCCCCACCAGTGCCTCCCCATGACTACCACCACCACCACCACCACCCAGCCCCAAGCCTCCAGTGTGTGTGGTGGCCAGCCCTCCATCTGGAAATGTGGAAGGAAAGGATGTTTTAATAATGCAACTCTCATAATTTCTTCTTCTTCATCTTTTAAGCACTACGTTTTTTCCTTTCTTTTTTTTCCCTATATCAGTGCCATAATCTTTTTTTCCTTATAACAGTGCCACCTTTTTTTCCCTATAAGTGCCAACATTCTTTTTTCCCCATAATAATACCACATACTTTTTTCCCTCATAATAGTACAAACCTCTATTTTCTACACTAATACAACATCACCATTTCCTCCCTTGACTACATCACCAATCTAGTGTAGTCTGACCTGGTGTGAGTGTGGTAGTGTTGGGGTCTTGAGCGTGGTGGTGGTGGTGGTGGCCCTCCAGGTGGCCCTCAAGGTGCAGCTGACCCTCGCCCCCCACTAGGCTGGGTTCAACGGTGTGTGACAGCTGCTGCATCTCATCCAGCTCCCCAACCTTGAGAGGAATGAATAATTAATGAATAACACATAGTAACAATAAATAATTACAGTAATGCACCGATTTATTCTCAAAAATGTGTGCAAAAGTTGAGGCCCGTACACACACACACACACACACATACGCACACACCTGTTGCGTGAGTGTTGCAGCGTTGGTGTACATGATGCTGAGTTCCGAGGTGGTGGTAGCAACACTCTTCTCTGCTGAGTTATTACTGCTGTTGATCATGATGTAGGCTGGCTGTCCTGCTCCCCCTGCAACACCACCACCACCACCCCCCTCATCCCCTGCTGGTCCTGTCAGTGTCACCCCATACGAACACTCCTCACCTCCCCCAACACCCCCTTCTCCCCCAGCTATGAGGGAGGAGACAGCAAGGGGATCACCACTGATGAAAATCCCTCCTACTTTTGGGGTGACTGTTCCGCCTAACCCAGCCCCCCCGGAGAGGTCTGGGGGGAGGAGCTGGTCAGGTAACATGTGGGATGACGTAACAACTCCAGGTAATAGGAACTCAGTGAGGTCCTTCGATTTCCCAACCTGGTGCGTGTCTTCCTCGTGGTGTTGTGGTGGTGGTGGTGGTGGGTGTGTGGGGAGGGGAAGGTGTGTCTGTTGTGTGGGTAAGAGGGACTGTTGTTGTTGTTGTTGCTGTTGTTGTTGTTGTTGGTGTTGTGTCCTGACTGTTCCTGTTTGGTGTTTACTGTGCACTTTACGTTTGTGTGAGGTGAGGTCGGCCTTCACAGCGAAAGGTCTGAAACAAATGTCACACACGAAGCACTTCTCCTCCTGGTGCCGCTTCTTGTGCCTGGTGACGCAGCGCAGAGTGTTGAACTTCTTGCCGCAGAACTCACATGCATAAGCTTTCTGGTCCAAGTGGAAGACCATGTGCGCGAGGAGGTAACTCTTATCCACATAACTCTTGCCGCAGATGTGGCAGCGATTTGGTCGCTCAGTGGTGTGGTGTTGCAGGTAATGGTTCTTGCAGTCCCGGTTGGCATTAAAGGTGGCGTGGCAGATGGTGCATTCAAAGGGCTTCTTGGCACGGTGCCGGATCAGGTGCTTGGCTAGGTTACCGCGGGAGGACAGCTTCTTATTGCAGACTTCACAGTGGTGGGGATCCCTGCTGCCGCTGCCTGTGGGTGTGGGGCCAGGCAGGGTAGGCTGGGTGGTGGTGGTGGTGGTGGTGGTGGTGACACCTGTTACAGTAGTACTAGATAACCTGTACTCCTTATCTTGACCATCTGTATCTATTTCCTCCTCTGCCACCTCTTCTTCCTCACCTTTCTTCTTGCGCGCATACTTCCTCTTTCTGTCTGCCTTGTCGTGGGGTCTTGATCCGGCCTTCTTCCGTGCCCTCCTTGCTGGGGGCTTCTCCTGGGGAGGTGTCTGGGGTGGCGTGTCACCAGGGTTGTGCACACCTTCCTCCTCCAGCTTGGCGTGTGATGGGTCGTTAGGCCAGTCTGGACTTTCAACGGCAACAATGGCCAGTGGATCAGGGGCAGCGGCGGCGGCGGTGGTGGTGGTGGTTGAGGTGTGGGTGCCAGCTGGTACCACTCTTGTTCTGACCTTCTGGCAGGGTGTGACCAGCTGAAGCAATGCAGCAGCCAGCTGGTGGACGGTGTGTGAAGACAGGTGACACCCAAGGGCCCTGGGGTGTGGAAACTCCTCCTTACATACAGCACAAAACCACACTGCCACCACCTCAGCTGTCCCCGCGGTGGCTCCCTCCTCCCTAGGGGCGGCCTCAGCTGCATCACCTGCACCTTCCAGCTTGAGGTGGTAGGTGGCCTCCTCCTGGGCACGTAGGGGTGACATAAGGGCATCCACGGTGGCCTGGGAGGTGGTGGTCTGCAGGGGGGGCAGGTCTCCCAGGGCCTTGGCACACACCTGCTGGTGGTCGGCCATGGCCTCAGACGTGGCCAGGATAAGGCTGCAGTAAGCACACGTCCACATCACCTGGCAGGGCAAGGCTGTCTCCTCCTCCACAGTGGCTTGGTGGGGGGCGTGGGGTGTGGTGGAGGCAAGGGCCCCATCATCCTCCTCCCCCTCCTCCATCTGTCCTTGTGTGGGGATGAGGGTGCCTTCTGACAGCTTGGCGTGCAGCAGAGTGCCATTCCTGGCCAGCATATGGTGAGGCGGCACTCCCTCCTCCTGGCCCCCTGCTATGATATCCAGGCTGAAGGTGTTACTGTTGAAGAGCTTCACTATCACCTTCCTGCCGCCCGCCTGGCACTCCCCTGACCCCACCATGGAGGTCACTAACGCCGTGGCATCCATACCCCCAACATCCACTGCACCTCCATCACCCCCACTACCCACCCCCAACCCCTCGGAGGTAACACCCAGGGTACCCCCCACCAGTGCATCCCCGTCCCCCCCATCACCACAAGGGGGGGAGGTAGGGAGGGGGGCATCCACTAACGCTGTTGTGGGTATGGTGGGTACTAGTGCACTACCCCCACCAAGGGTCACACTAGTTAAGGCCCCCTCCTTGACCCCACTCCGTGCCAGCTTGAGGGTGGGTGTGGTTGGGGGTGTGGTGGTGGTAAGGGCGCCGTAGTGGCCATACATGATGTGGTACTCAGCTGCCTCCCCCTCCTCCTCCACCACACCACCCCCCCCTGCTGCCACTGTATCCTGGTACCTGTACGAGGGGAAGGTCAAAGGTGTTCATTAGTAAATTTAGTTTGCGTTCTGTACTTTATAATCAGACTTAGCTACTACCTGTATTTTTTCTGCGTACACCTTTATAAATATCTAATAATACACATCTATGGCTATTTCATTTATTTATTTTCTATTTTTCAATTAGAATAGTATATTACGTTATGTTATGAGTGAAGAATGTAAAGGCAAGACGATGAATATAATGCGTAAAGGGAGAATACTTACATGGCAGGAGGAGGAGCAGCGACCTTCACTTCATTACGTCTCTCTTCTCTGTTTGTTGTTACTGATGATGATGATGATGTGTAGTGTGATATGCCTTTGTAACGGCGCCCCTTTCCATTCCTCAAATCCTTGTTATTTAAATCCCGTCTGATCTTTCGCTTTTAGAGTGAGAATATCTGTAACCACTTCAATGTTTTCACCTTGAATTCATTACTCATCGTTGGGATTTAGTTTGTGTTCGTCTTTGTACTGTTTTCGGTAAGTTTTGTTATTTAATGTAATCTGGTTACCAGAATACTATCGCATATTACCGTTCTGTTCTCACTAATGCCGCATGTAGGTATATTTTCTTTTTTTCATTGTGTTGATTTATTAAAGTTTCTTGAAATGATCTAACAACGTATTAGCTTCTTGATTTGCCACTACAATGGTAACTAATTTTTTTATATTTCTATTAATACCATGAGGCAATTACTCTGGTTTGAAATTATACCAACCTCGTAAACGTGGATTTCGTACTTCAAATTTGTATTTATATATCGCCATTATGCATAACTTTACACTTTTTAACGTGAAGAACATCAGCTAATTCTTCATCCTTAGTTTGTTAGATTTGTCCACTTGACTTTGTATCTTCTCAAAATTTTGATTATTTTTGACAGAAGATTGGTATCCATATCATTAGCATACGTATATCACACATAATACCACACCAATAGTTACGTTGAGGCAATCAGAAGATTATCCATTTAGAATATGTAAATAATCTGGAGAGCGACATTCTGTGAAAAATTACAAGATTAAGTGAAGTTTTCAAAATACTAAATGAATTCGGTAAAATCAGTCTTGCAAAACTATTTCAAATAAATCACACGACGTTAATTAACAAGAGGAATCGCTATGAAATTAAAATGATAGATATGTATTACCTTTTATACGCCAAACATTATTCCCTCTAAGGTGTGTTGACCCTTGGAACAGACTCAGCTTTAGTAGTTAGCTGGAAAACCATAAACTGTTTCAAATACCGAGTTTAAATATGGATCTAATTTCCTGATTAATTGGTGTGTTTATATTGAATATTGTTTACCTGTTCTTCGTTTTAACGGTTTCTTACCAGCGTGTTGCCATAGGGAGAGGTGGAGGGAAAGATGGTTGCTCTATTCTATCCTGAACTCGGCAAATAGTTTACTCCTAATAGTAACACGTAGTTCAGGCGACATCCTCGTTATAATCCAACAGTTGTCAAGAATCTGATCCTACTTGTCAATCTTATGTAAAACTGTCTTAGTGAATGTAGGATCGAACACGCACACCAAGGCTAACAACACGTAAGGATTGTTTCAGTACAAACAGTATATCTTTATTCAAGACACAGACGGGGCGGGATGAGGGTCAGTGTGGTTTTGATTAATCAATTATTTACACCTCAGCAAAAAAAACCGGTTCCGGCCGATTACAGCTTCTTCATTATCATTATACAACTTTCTCCAAGGAAATTCCAGTTAGTAAAATACAGTATTGCAAAAAGACTTACATATGTAGGTCTAGGGATAGGTATTTAAATAATGATAATAATAATAATAATAATAATAATAATAGTCTTAGAAATAATAATAGAAATGGGAGGATACAAAAGAAATGGGTGTACGGATGAGACGAAAGGCTATCTACAGTGCACATGTGTGTGTGTGTGTGTGTGTGTGTGTGTGTGTGTGTGTGTGTGTGTGTGTGTGTGTGTGTGTGTGTGTGTGTGTGTGTGTGTGTGTGTGTGTGTGTGTGTGTTGTGAGGGGAGAATGGAACACAAGGAAGGGAGAGAAGGCAGGTAGTAAAATGGCTGTATGATGAACTTTATACTAAGACAAAAACTCACCACCATTCACACACCATTACAAAACCTTCTCCTTACCCTCGTTGCCGTCCTCTCTCACCTCTCTATGGAATATTAGCTCGTGGGAAGCTACTGCGAGCAAAGTTGAGGAGTTCATCAGAATCCTCACACACCCAAGGCTTGACATGATTACAAGCAACATCGTGCCATTTGATCCCGTCCTGATAGAAGTTATTGAGGATAGCAATGCAAGACTCATCAGTACCAGTCTCTCCAAATTCACGGTTGTCTGGCTGAGGTCTGCCGGAACCACCTGAGAGAGACCAATCACCCCTCCATCCTTGGGTAGAGTTGGTAGGAGGGATACGGTTGGTAGAGCCAGACCAGAACCAACCATTAACGAGAGCTGGCTGGAGGTCGGGTCTGTCGCAGCCTTCAAAGTTACATTTACGACCTGATGTCCAAATGTACTTGACGTTGTTTTGCGCCATGTTGTCGACGATGAAGTTTGCCTCATCTTGGGTTTCAATACTCACCAAGTCCTGACAGTGCTTCCTATGAGGGTAAGAAGGTTAGGTTAGTGGGAGGGAGATGGTGGATGGGTGGTGATGAAGGTGATGTTGAGGTAGAGGAGTGTTAAGAGAAAAGGAAGAAAAAGACAATAGTGATAGTTAAAGTAGGTGGTATAAATGATGTTGTAGAAGTGATGGTGATGGAGGAGGAGGAGGAGGAGGAGGAGATGGAGGAGGAGGAGGAGGAGGAGGAGGAGGAGGAGGAGGGGGAGGAGGAGGAGGAGGAGGAGAAGAAAAATATGTATGCAATAATGATTGGAGGTGATAAATAAAAATAATATAATAAACATGTAAGATAGTCAAATAGTAATGGTGAATAGTGAATAGTTTGGCAATATCAACGTTGAGATTCATGGACGTTAGGTTAAGTTAAGGTTTAGTTAAGCTAGTTTAAGTCAGACAGAAAGTGTGCTATTGAGAACATAAGAACATAAGAAAAGTGAGCTAATCATCAAGAACAACAACATGGCTGGGCTCTGAGGGAGCTTTATATCACAACTAAACATCCTTTAAGTAAACAACCAAACCTAACCTGAATGAGTAGTATTATCCCGTGGTCGAAATTACATACCTTATAAATAACTCCACTCCCTACAAACACCATTCTTTTAACTACCATTCTACATCAGTTCTTCTTTATTACCTATTGCACTATGTCAACCTTAAATAACACACCTGCAGATATTCCTTGCGTCCAGCCAATCTCTCTCGTGCTGGCGTGTAGGACCGTGGGACCACGAGAAGAAATAGTAGTGTCCATTACGGAAGGTAGCAGCGTGGGTGACCCTGTTCCTACACGCACTTGGGTCTGGTCTGATCAGCTCCCTTCCTCCTCCTGCGTCTGACCCTTGCCCATGGCCTTGCCCATGGCCTTGCCCCTGACCCTGGCCAAACCCTGGTCTTCCTTGGGCTACCACTACGGCCACTAGGACAGCCAGCAGGGCGAGGGAACGGAGCACCATCTGTGGGGGATAAGGATGCTTGTGAAGGATGGTGAGGATGGTGGTGAAGGATGGAAGGAGAGATGATGCGAGGGTGGGGTGGTGAAAGGATAATATTGTCATTTAAATGTGATGGATGTATTTATAAAGTAGTTAGAGAGAGAGAGAGAGAGAGAGAGAGAGAGAGAGAGAGAGAGAGAGAGAGAGAGAGAGAGAGAGAGAGAGAGAGAGAGAGAGAGAGAGAGAGAGAGAGAGAGAGATACTGCTAGTCTGTTCTTCCTTTATACTTCTTTGTACTCCTCTTTACGTTTCCTCTTCCTCCTCCTACTCATCCTCCATTCCTTGTTCTTCTTGTTTTTATTCCTCCTCCTCCTCCTCCTTCTTCTACAGCTACAACACCTCCTATTCTTTTTCCTTCTCCACCTCCTTTTCTTCATCTCTCTGCTTGAATAATTAGGTTTCGTTATCTGTCTTCAGCAGGTAATGGAAGAGAGAGAGAGAGAGAGAGAGAGAGAGAGAGAGAGAGAGAGAGAGAGAGAGAGAGAGAGAGAGAGAGAGAGAGAGAGAGAGAGAGAGAGAGAGAGAGAGAGAGAGAGAGAGAGAGAGAGAGAGAGAGAGAGAGAGAGAGAGAAGAGAGAGAGAGAGAGAGAGAGAGAGAGAGAGGAGAGAGAGAGAGAGAGAGAGAGAGAGAGAGAGAGAGAGAGAGAGAGAGAGAGAGAGAGAGAGAGAGAGAGAGAGAGAGAGAGAGAGAGAGAGAGAGAGAGAGAGCAGTGACCTCCTACCCTACCTCCTCCTCTTCCACCTGTGCCACTTTCACATCCACATCCGGCTGCCTTTCTTCGCTTATCTCTTGATTCTAGTTTTTATTGTATATTTCTCTTTTAAGCTTTCACCTTGAAAATGTGTGGACACGTGTTGCAGTTTTCATTTTTATGGATTTTTCTGTTGTCTGCTTCTTAAGTGAAACCAATTAAAAAAAAAAAATGTATATATAAATATATGTATA
>JAXIVD010000726.1:0-2500 GCA_036785275.1 Cancer borealis | reverse complement strand
GTGTGTGTGTGTGTGTGTGTGTGTGTGTGTGTGTGTGTGTGTGTGTGTGTGTGTGTGTGTGCGTGTGGAGAGGCAGCTAATCACTCTTCACTATCTACCTGTAACACCTGTCCTCCTCACCTTAAGTACCTTCCATCATTTCATCTTCCTTCCATTATCTCTTCTTCTTCACACTTCCTTCTTATACCACTTGTACTACCTCGCCTTATCTCTACTTCTTATCTCTCTCTCTCTCTCTCTCTCTCTCTCTCTCTCTCTCTCTCTCTCTCTCTCTCTCTCTCTCTCTCTCTCTCTCTCAAAAATATATACTATCAATCTGTATACATATTAATGAGATAAGTTATGTTTGTTTTCCAGTACATAACAATATTTCGGTGTTAGAAGACTGGTCCGCCTCTGAAACTAGGAATTGGACAGCGTAGCAAACTTGAAAAAAAAACTACAATACATGATTATAATTTACTTACAACTATATATAACTTCTACATAATAGCTTCTACATAAGTTGCTTTGCTTTGTGAAATATATACTCTGCATCGTGTATCACTAAATCATATACTACACAAAACTGTATATTGCCTTACAGATAAGTATATAAAATTGTGTTCATTGGTTGAAATTGATGATGAAAAAATGAAAAGTGCACAGCGAACATTTCTTTGTTAAATTTTCCTCAGGTTACGTTCAACAGCTGTAGTGTGTGTGTGTATGTGTGTGTGTGTGTGTGTGTGTGTGTGTGTGTGTGTGTGTGTGTGTGTGTGTGTGTGTGTGTGTGTGTGTGTGTGTGTTGTGTGTGTGTGTTTGAGGTTTTTTTCAAGGTGAAGGTAGAGTGTGATGTGTTAGTGTTATTGCGTGAAGGATGTGTGTGTGTGTGTGTGTGTGTGTGTGTGTGTGTGTGTGTGTGTGTGTGTGTGTGTGTGTGTGTGTGTGTGTGTGTGTGTGTGTGTGTGTGCGTATGTGCGTCTAGTGTGGCAGTGGGTGACCTGTTTGACACTTCCTCAACTTTCTCTTGCTAAATGTTGCCACTTCTTCTGCCTTTTTTTCCCCCTCATGTTATTTAAATCTTTGTATATACTTTTTGTTTAGCCTTTCATTTATCATTTAATTCCTTTACGTTATCTTCTTCCCCTTTTCTTTTTTTTTTCGTTACATTTTCCTTACATCACCTTTCTTTGTATTTCCTTTCTCTCTCTCTCTCTCTCTCTCTCTCTCTCTCTCTCTCTCTCTCTCTCTCTCTCTCTCTCTCTCTCTCTCTCTCTCTCTCTCTCTCTCTCTCTCTCTCTCTCTCTCTCTCTCTCTCTCTCTCTCTTATTCTAATCGTACCCTACTTTCCATCTTCTAACTAACAATTCTTACGCCCTACTAGCAAGATTCCTAACTTTCAGAATTCTTACACTCATTCTTATGGAGAAAGTTTTTTGGGTGATAAAGGTTTGAAGATAATTATATGTACAGTAACACGACTTCAATGTAATGGAAATCGTGTGGGAATAGTATAATTTTAGAGTTGATTATTTCTTGTAATGGCTGTTCATGATTATATTATTAAAACGAAGAAATAATTAATAGTCGTATGGGTGTTTTTTTATTTGATTTCCTAATATTTTGAGAATCTAGGAATGTTATGTTGATATTAGTTAAGAAAATTATCATAAAAGGAAGTATCTATAAATGATATAAAGACATAATAGGAAGTATAGATGACAGAAGGAATGGGTGTCACTGTTACACTGAGTCATCACGTCACCTCAGGAAATACTCGTAACTTGTTTCTGGAATTCGGAACTCATTTTTACATCTCTTTTTGGAACGGGATACTAACTGACTTGTATCTATTGATTTATCTTTTTTTATTTATTCATTTATTTCTTTATTCATTTATTTACTTATTTTTCATTTATTTAGTTTTCATTTATTTATTTTTCTTTATTCATTTACTTATTTTTCATGTATTTATTTTTCATTATTTATTCTTTCTTTATTTCTTTATTTTTTTCATATATTCATTCTTTCTTTATTATTTTTTTTTCCATTTTTTTCTTTGCTTTACACCGGTCCTTGGCAAATTTCCAGATAGCAGGTAGGCAGCAGGCAGGTATGTAGTAGTAGTAGTAGGCAGCACAAAGCACACTGACCTAGTAACGTTACACTATCAATCAATCGTAACACACTAACATATCCTGCTCACCATATAAGTTCTAATCCATTTTAACAGTAAGAGAATCAAATTATATTATCATAGGTTATAAAAGGATTTGATTATGTATTCTAGTATCAAATTTACGTTAATCATTTGTTTCATCACCTTTTTAAATTTTTTGCTTCATAATTTTTAACTTTTTTGTTTTCTATACGTCAGTTCTCTATTTCTTCTTTTTCTTCTTCTTCTTCTTCTTCTTTTTCTTCTCTTTTTTCATATTTTTCTTCGTAATTTTTAACTCTCTTCCTCTACCTATGCGTCAGTTCCATACTCCTCTCTTCTTCTTCTTCTTCTTCTTCT
>JAXIVD010000725.1:100000-120000 GCA_036785275.1 Cancer borealis | reverse complement strand
TCTTCACCTAACGACTTCAAACACAGGATATCATACAGAAACCATCATATAATAATAATTTTAAAATGTACATTAAGTATATAAGTAAGAAAATTATTGTAAAAGTTGTAAAAAATAAAATAAAGTAGTTGTTATAATGTCAAATATCATGGAAACATCACCAAAACATCCAAGAGTCGAAGATTGTCTCTCTAGTTTGTTGACATTTTGAACGATCGCATCGTGCTCGTGCAGTACTACACAGTACACAGTCAACTCCAAGCCTATAGCTGCCACGTCTGTAACCTCCACAGGACGACGCCAGGGCTCATGGGACCCTAAAGTGGTTCCGGCCCTAACACAACAACTCCAAGCCCTGAACGTCACTACACTTGAGTCTCGACCTGCCCACCCTGCTCGCGGCGACAAACATTCACCCCTCTCGGCTACCAGCCGTCATCAGCCTCACCTGTGCCTTCCTCAAGAAGACAGGACAACTTTCTCGCCTGTGATACCCTCACAGGACTCTACCAGGGCACATAGGAGCCCAAGGATCCTCGTTGCGCTAAACAACAACAAACAAAAATTCTTATGCTTATTCTAAACTCATTTACTTGTCCAAATAGTTTCCCTTTGAATTTATGAGTACATAGGGATGTGATTTGGCCATGTCTAATAACAAGAGGATTCTGTATGTGGGTGAGTTGATTAATAAATTTTATTCATTACTGTATTTATGAGTTAGGCATGGTAGTTTTAAAGATTTATTTCCAGAAACATGTTCTTAAGTAGTTTTTGAAGGAATATCATGTTTTCTAGCGTGTTTTGATGTGATTTGATTGATTTAGGGATTCATTTCTGAGGCAAAGCACTTGTTTTTGAGTTTCCCCCTCCACCTCCTACAAACTTTGAGGACCTGTGAGAAACCAGGTTTTTCTTCGGTGGATAAACATCACAACGAGATATTTATATTATAAATGAGGTCCAGAATGAATCACAGCACATAGAAAACACCAGAGAAGAGAAAATTTTGTAGGAACTTTTCGTAAACTAAATCTAAATCTAACAATTAATCACTCGAGAAAAGCTATGTCCACCATACCATCTTCCTATCAGCCATTTCACATTTGTTATAACTTTGAGCTTGAAAATCTTTATATATTAAGTAATTACTAATGTATAGAATCATGAGCATTATGACTATGAGGTGAGTTTGGTAAATCTGCATAACTACAACTCTAAAACAATATGTATAACCTTTTAATACTATACAAGAAACATCCTGTACTGAACATATGTAAAGGTTTCAGTGTGCAGTTGACTTGACAAAACCCACGGTAATTCCAGATTTTGGAACCGCATTGCTCTGAGATGAGGTCATGACTCTGGACTGCTCTATTTGAAATTAATCAAACCGAACCTTTTATAAGTTGACCTAACCTATTGTAGCTTATGGTAACATAAGGTACGATAGGTTAGGTCAGATTACAAAAGGACCAGTTTGAAATAGAGCAGTCCAGAGTCGGGACTTTTCTTCATAGCAATGCGGTCTTATTAACAGGAATTGCGTACCTTGCGTTTCATTAGGTCAACCGCTTAGCTACTGAAACCTTCCCAGATGTTCAATACAATATATATCATGTGCAAAATCACCTTGACTTTGATTGATTGTGGATTAAGAAATCACAAGAAAATGTTTAAGGTATTGAATGTTTTTTTTTTTTACAGGGGGGTTGGCTGATGAGGTGACAGAAGAGGTGCTGAGGTCTGCATTCATCTCATTTGGTGACATTGTTGATGTACAAATCCCCCTTGACTATGAAACAGAGAAGCACAGAGGATTTGCTTTCATTGAATTTGAATTGCCAGAGGATGCCATTGCAGCAATTGATAACATGGTGAGAATTGTATCTTGTCTATAGTTGTATTTACATCAATGAGGGGAAATTACCAAGACTCCTTTACCAATACATGTATTAGGAAATGTGATGTGTATTTATAAATCTGTGGCCAAAATGTCACTATTTTTGTTGCCAGAGTGGAAAAACAACCTTGAAAAGTGATATGTAGCAGCAAGAAGCAAGTGCTTGTCATCATTATTCCTGTGGGTATGAGCACATTAAGTGTTTCATATAGTGGAACATACCACTGAAAATTGGACAAAATACTGAAAAAAATGGTTTCTGCATAATTCAGAGTTTTGCTGCATTTGGTTTCTACCCACATTATCTTCAAATAAATTTTTTTTTTCCTTGAGTTCTGTAGAGAATCTGAATTCTGTATTTTTTTAGTAGTTCATCTCTTCGGCTCATTTTATGTACTCTCTTTGAGCATTACTTATTCTGCAAGTATACTTTAATATATATGTACATTATTATCTTCCAGAATGAGAGTGAGATGTTTGGACGCACCATTCGAGTCAACTTGGCCAAGCCACAGAAGGCAAAGGAGGGTTCTTCCCGAGCCGTCTGGGCTGACGATGAGTGGCTCAAGAAGTATGCTGGTGCATCACTGGAGGGCGAGAAGGAGGGAGGCGAGGAGAGTGGTGGCAAAAGGCCGGCAACAGAAACCGTATGTGTCTTCCTCTTCTGTAGTGTCACGTAGTGTTGATAATTCTCACTTTCTGTTAACAAGTTCTTTCATATGGTAATTAGAAGAAAAAAAATCCTTTTATTTTCCACATTCCTTCTTTCTTGCTTTTCTTGTTTGCTCAGGTTCATTTTTTTTCCATCGTTTTCTTGTATGCATCACTCTTAATTCGTTTGTTTTTTGTTTTTAATACATGTGAACTTGATTTTGATATTTTCTGCAGGAAGATGAACCCAAATCTAAGAAGAAGAAAGGAAATCCTCAAGTGTACTTTGATATCAAGATTGGGAAGACCTTGGCTGGTAGGATTGTAATGCAGCTGAGGGCAGATGTGGTGCCCATAACCGTGGAGGTGAGGTCACTAATAACTAAGGCTGCTTTGTTGTGTGTTTTCCCATGAGAAGAGGCAACAAATTAGGAAGACACAGTTGAGGTTATGCCTTATAGAGCTGCTCCACAAAAAAAAATCCTTGTACACCAGAACTCGACTTTCCTCCACTTCATATACGACAACACAGCTTTATTATTTCAGAATTTCCGCTGCCTCTGCACTCATGAGAAAGGTTTTGGCTACCAAAACTCCACCTTCCATCGCATCATTCCTGGCTTCATGTGTCAAGGGGGAGACTTCACTAATCACAACGGCACTGGCGGGCGTTCCATATATGGGGCAAAGTTTGAGGACGAAAACTTCAAACTAAGACACACAGGTGAGGATCAGTGATGCTGCTCAGTACACTGTAGTAAGTAAGTTTAAGATGATAAATAAGGTGGATGGTATGCAATTTAGTAGTGGTGTATTGTAAGTAAAATTCAAGATTAGCATTTTGAGTTCTAATCAAAATGCTCGGTTTTATTAGGGAGTAAAGTAAGTTCTTCTACCAGGGCCAGGAATCCTCTCGATGGCCAACTCAGGACCCAACAGCAATGGCTCTCAATTCTTCTTGACGACGGAGCGCACAGAGTGGTTGGACAACAAGCATGTTGTGTTTGGCCAAGTGATCTCCGGCCTCAATGTGATCAGGAAAATGGAGGTAAATGAGTTGACACAGATGACCCATAACACATTCCATGCTTCTCAAGCAGATCAACATTGCATGCAACATTCATCTTTCTACCACCAATCTCCCTTGTGCATTTCATTACTTTACTCTAATTCTCGTTTAGCCACAAATTCCTCCTACACACTCGTCCAAATTCTTCCAAGACAATTGCTCCTTCAAATGCGCCTCTAAAGCTGTATCGTCTGCAAACAGTAACTGATTTATCTTCCACTCTATCATCACATTTTTATTTTTATTTTTTCTTGAACTTATGGCTTGATGGAGTGTTCAATGGTCAGCCTCTGCATCATTTTTATTATTAATTGATCATTCAGTTTTTTACTTGCTAATCTGAATTTTTCTTTCCCATTCAATTATTTTTAACAGTTCACTTGTTATGGATCTTCACTTTCACTAACATAGCATAAGGGTCTGATATTTCTAATAACCTACAATCTTTTTCTTTTTCAGAAATGTGGAGCAAAGTCTGGGAAGCCAACTGAGAAAGTAACAATTTCAAATTGTGGAGAAATAGTCTAGTAATTCCATTAATAATTTCTTATATATATATATATATATATATATATATATATATATATATATATATATATATATATATATATATATATATATGTATATTTCCCGTGAAAATGAACCTTTTTTTCTTGTGTAACAATAAAGGAAAATAATAATACTATAATAAAATATTTCTCTCTTTACATTTGTACAAATATCCAACCTAGTTTTCCATATGGAAAATTTTGAAGTACTTTACACCAAACCTTGAGTAAATCAACACCATAACTAATCATGCATGGGAAACACTATGGATAAAGAAGAAAATAAAGGGAGCCCGTCTTATATATCTAACATGTTTTCTGTACACAAACAAGATTCCAAGAATAACGTACTATTTCATAGTAAAAAAAAAACTACATCCAGACTATGTATTTACAATGTTAAAGTAAAGCTGATACTAAAGACTAATGTTGTGTGGTGTCAGTATCACCACACTGCCTCAGATGCAAACTTATGATTTCCTAATAATAGAATCTTGTATCAAACAAACACAATGAACAAGGTCAGGTATGATGCAATTCTCACCAGATACCTAGTGAGTAATCCTAATCATGACTAGAATTAACAAAAAGTTTTTTTGAAATATTTGTTAGTAGTTTATGTTGCCAGCACAAATAATTTTATAAACAATATAGTATTGCTAGTGTCTGGTCATTCAGTTTTAGATAATTTTGATAAATACACAGCCAAATGGAGAAAGTTAAAGCAACATAAACTTTAAAATGCTGGCCCTGCCAATACCATTACAGTCTTTAGGGAGGACAATCTTCTGCAAACTCTTATGTTAAAGCAATAAAAATATTCTATCATCATAATCATGTCAAGCTTCAATTGCAGAATTCCATGCAAGTGATGGCTATGAAAGAAATGCCCCATGTATGTCTTTTAATAGAAAAAAAAGTGTTTCAAGTGTTGATGAACCACACTACTGAAACCTACTGTTCAATACTACTCAACTCTCCCCTGAATGACCACTTGCAGCAGTTCTGGTGCACTTGGTCACTGCTCACTGCAGTCCCGTGTTAAACAATTACAAACACACATCATATATTAAAGTAAATGCAGAACTGAAGCATTGGCAGAAGCCTTTCCAACTTTTGGACGTTTTGTTTGTGTAATACAAACACCATCATCGCACTAAATGAAGGTTATTTTCTTTGGACTCGACACAAAAAATACATACATCAATTGAAACGAATCTACTTGATTCAGTTTGTTATTGCACACAAATCAGGTGAGTACAATGCAAGTTTGGGATGAAGGTGATGATGGGGAGGTGAGGGCAAACCACAATTTATCCTACATGACAATTTCTTCTATGGTAAATGGCAAGGAAATGAAAATAAGAGGAAAGTGTGTATTGTGGCAACAATTTCTAAGCAGGAGGAAAATAGAATTCTTCCTGAAATTTTTTTGGAGCAAGTTGATTAACAAAACATAATTGTTATTTCCCATGCAAATACAATCATACATATCTCATTGAATTTTGGTGGCAAAGCAAGATGTTGTTTTTCGGAAATACAGACTGAAAATTGAATAACAGCAAATAATTCATTTTTAAATATATTTTTATGTTTATAATTTTTTAAATGAAAATGAAAACCAATTTATCTATATACCAGGCTGACATCCCCATAAAGGAGGGTAGCTGGAACAAGGTGTGCATACACACACCCATGCATACATACATGTACACTCCTCTTACTTAGCCCCTAGGCCTGTAGAGAAGGAGAGAAGGAGAGAAGGGCACCCCACCCAACACAATGTGTGGGGTCAGTTGTACAAGTGGGGCCGAGGGCAGGGGTCACTTCCACAGCAGGGCCTCAGGTTTACCCCTGCCACTTCATGTGTAAAGCATGCCCCTCTCTCTCCTCGCACCTCTTAATTATTATATACAAAGACCAATAGGCTTATATATACACAAGCTAAGAAAAAGCCATTGTCACAAAATTTACATCTCTTGTACAAAACTCTATCATTGCAAAGTTTATCAACACAAGAGGCCGAGTTCCTTTTGAGCAAAGTTACTTGTACTCCAAAACACAACTTAAAGGATCATAAATAAATAGATAAAATAATACTATCAATCCAACAGAATTGCAGTTTCCATGGTTAGCTGATGCTCAACAGCCTTCCTCACATCCAAGGATTCACTGCTTAAGAAGAAAAAAAACCTTGGTAAACTTAACTTTATAATAACATGGTTCATCAAGTATTGCAACCATCCATTTCATCTAAGATTTCTGTATTATATGTCTGGGTATCAAGTGATGCCCGGGCAGCTGAATATTAGCCCAAAGTAGCCTCAATATGCCCAGGCAAGATGGGTGATGTGGGATGTACACTACAGCTTTCTCGACTCATTCATGCCCTGTTTCTACAATGAAGCATATCATACTATCATCATTAGCAAAGTCATGTGAATAGGTCTTATTAAGCTTAATAATGAAGAGATGGCTTGCATTTTGGTTTTGGTTGAAGCATATCTTTTTGACAGGACAATTTCTGACCACAGGTAACATCATGCAGACAATCTATATGCTTTAAAAGACAGCTGGAAAACTTCCTCCCAAAGAGGTAGGAGGGATCTAAGTCAATGAAGACCAACAAGAGATCAGAAACCATTCCATGAGAAGTAATGTCAAATCAAAGTATACCTGCTGGAGAAATAAAATCAAGCACCCTGACCATTTCCAAAATATGTGTGAGAGAACACAACAGCATTGTCTTCAAGAGGATTTTAAGATGCCATTTCAAAGAGCTGCCATGAAACTTTTGATAACTTCATCAATATGCAAAAAATGCCTTGTATTTTACAATAAATATAAACATGGAAAGAAGACTGAAGAAAGGATGTGAAGCAACAAAAATATATTGAAGTGCATTAGGAGCATCACAAGACAGGTTTAGGTCACATGAGGTCACCAGATTCCATCAAAGATCCACATAAACCACGAGGCATCCAGATGAAATCATATGAGGTGACTTAATGGAGAGAAGGGAAGGGCAGACTCCTACTTCCTCCAAAATGTTACAATGAATGGGTAATGCTATCTTGACATCCTGAAAGATAGTCTCCTTGATCATTTTAAAAGTTATGGCTGCTCCCACCTCATGCAAGATGGTGCCCTGCATCAAAAGGCACAAGCAATAACAATGGCTCAACAGAAACAAAATTGAAGTGAATGTACGGCCAGATCCAAATCTGATTGAGAAAGAGTAAAATCTCATGAAAATTCGAATTAAGAATAATAGTAGTGCACCCCATCTCACTGAAGAAATAATATATGATTGGAACATGGATATGAACTTTGATTACTCAAGAAAACTGTCAGATAGTGTTAGATTTCATTAAAGCTGTTCTGAATGCAAATGGAAACATCTCTATATCTATCTAACCAGCTTACATTCCCCTTACAGGGAGGTAGCTGAGATAAGGCATCTACTACATACACACATCTACATTCATTCCATCACATCTTCACCTCTAGGCCTCTGGGGTGAGAAGAGACAAATCCACTCTGTACCACACCGGTCGCAGGATCTTACAGCATAATCAGACTTATGTGTCAAGGCTTTAAAGCAAAACTGGTTTACTCCTCCATCAAATTACATCCATCCCCTTCTCCACACCTGCCCGACTTGATCAGCTAATCAGACCAGACGTAGTAGAACCTTCTATTCAAACACCCAAGGTTGCATCTTCATTCGTGCATTCACAATTGCACTCCATTCAGTTCTTCCCATGTACAAGCATTCTTTCTTGCTTCAGACATCACTCTTGCATCTAATGCTCCTTTCACACTGTCCACTGCAAACCTGACCAAATCTTGGAATCTACATGAAATTACAATGTCTTCAATTTGCCCTTTCTAGTAATAATGTTCGTAAAATGGCAAGGCAAAAATTTTCTTTTTCTAATTTTTGTTTCGTCAGATATTGTATCTCACGATGAGGTGCACCGTCCTATTTGTGCCACCAGGAGCTTGAGTACTCCTTCCAGCATCCACCACATGCCATTATAATGATGCCTTTGTAGTGAGTGGATAAGGTTTGATTGGTAAGTACAAAATTAACCACAATGGATGACAATGAGGCACTTGGGACTTGGCCAGAGAATTTGTTGAATTTCAAATAACTCCGAGCAAGTTAGTAATACCTACTGCTGCTGAAAATGACATCAATGTGTTTACAATAAACCTTCCATAAAGGATATGTCTCATAGGTTTTAGTTGTTTCTTCTACAACTAATGAATTTATACAGATTTAGCTTTAAGAGGTCTTGCTGGCATGATGGGTCTGTGACTAATTGCCGCACATCATGTCAACGCTGTATTCTTATCCTCCTAATCAATATATGAATCAACTCTAATGATAAAACACTCCAAACTGAATTTTCCATAAGGCCTCGGCTTCAGGATCTTAATATTCTAGCTCTGATTTTTTGTTTCCTCCTGTCTCCCTCTCCTTGGGAATGCGACAGGGGAAAAAAACAACAACAACATATATATACTAAATGTATATAATAACTGGTTTTGTCAATAGATTTACAGATAAATGTTGGCTCATGTTGCTACCACAGGCTTCCCAAAATGAAGTTGCTCAAACATCTACTTTATAAAATTGTATTGGAACTAAGGATGATGGATATGAGAAGATCAAGCATAATAATAATAATAATGTGATATGAAAAAGAAAAAAAGTCAAACTATTTGTTGCTCCTTCACAGATGACACCATAATATCATGACATCATCCTTTCTATAAAAAGATAAAAAGTCAAACTATTTGTTGCTCCTTCACAGATGACACCATATCATGACATCATCCTTTCTATAAAAAGATAAAAAGTCAAACTATTTGTTGCTCCTTCACAGATGACACCATATCATGACATCATCCTTTCTATACACAGCTCTTATATTGCATCAGCTGTCCACTCAGAAAACTATTGACTTCCTTTACTGAAGCTTCTGTTTTCATTGACAGTGCAATTTATAATACAGGTATTGAATCATTTATCCAGAAAACTTGGGGCTGGAGGTTACCTGGTTCTCTGAATTCTTCAATTTTGTGGAAAAAGATCAAATATACAATTGTGTGGTGGGTCATCTCTGTTTTCTTTGAGCTGGACTGCTGAATCACAGCTCACCATTGTCATCACAGCGCATCTATCAATTCTGCACGTTGGCAACAGGTTTCCTTTACAGTTTTCCACAAGCACAAGGTTGACTTTCTGTTGATTTTGTAGACAAATTATAGTAACTTGGGATAAATAATCACATAAATGTAGGGCGGACCAAGTGCCCACAACACCTGTCCTGCCCACCGAGGATTGGCGCCAATGCATATGCCATGAAGATGAAAAAAAAAATAGTTGAACAGCTAACTACGGAGTAGCATGCCAAATTTAAATCTAACCAGTAAAAAAACAAATAATAAAAATTTCTGGTAATTCCAGTTTTCTGAAAGCTGGATAAATGGTCCAATGTCTGAATTCATATATAACATTTTGCCCATCATAAAGATTTTCAATGTAGTTTTTGTAATATTTCAATTGAAGGCGAGATCATGCAAGACAACAATAAATCTATAAACCATTATATAATTTTATGTAAAAAATTGCATATATTCACTATTTACACAACACGGCATTGACCAGCCTTGAAGCAGACACACTTCAAGAATGTGAGTTGCCACACAGAAACAGCATCACCCACTGGGCAACACACCTTTCATTACATTACTAAAAGACAACAATTATATACAAGGAGGGAAGCAACTCAGTCTCATTATATCTCACAAGAAATTTTAAATATGCATATATAACATAAGCTACATTTCTTTTCAATGCAAAATACCCATAAAATCAAAGCACAACTACCAAGGAAAGATAGGTAGTCCATCACCTGGTGGGTTGCATTAAACCTGTGTCCCGTTGCGGCTGTTGAAGGCCTGCAGTGTGCCCATCTGGGAGACAGCCGACATGATGTGTGTTAGGTGGACCTCAATGTTGTTCTGGAAGGCGGCGCGGTTTGACTCGTCCAGGGAATTGCGGATTTCGTTTAGCGTCTCCTGGATGGAGGTCAGCTCAAAGGCACTCACTTCTGTTTCAGCCAAATTCTGCAGAGTAACAGGTGAATAAATATTACCTTTGAAAACACACACACACTCTCTCACACAGCATAAAGGGGAGCCCATACACCTACCTTCACCTGCAGCATGAGGGAGGTAAGTTTAGTGATCAGATTGATGATGGCCGGGCTAGACACCTGCGGCGACCCCGAGGAATTGTTGGTGACGTCAACAATGGTCGCCGCCTCTTCATAGCACCTCTCCCGGATCTGGCAGGGCAGCAGGGTGGGTCCAGACTGCTCAGGGGCAATCTGGTACAAACAAAAGGTTTTATTTTTTGGCTTAACTGAGACTTGCCAGGAGTAATAAAACACAAAGAGAATATAATAACACATGCATGTAGAATACATTTAGTTGTGGAGAAAGAAAAGAAATAAGGGGAAAGCAGGCCTGTTAGAAAATTAAAAGAAACTAACAATCAATAAGGATGAGTTGAACATGTTTCTATGGATCAAATAAAGGAAAAAAAAAAAAATAATAAGACAATGCAGAGAAAGTTAAGGTTATAGAATTATTGACTCACTTCTTGACAAAACTGCTGCACTGCAAGGAGGTGTTGATTCAGGTCCCTATTCAACTTTTCTAACTCTAAAACTAAAGCAGCATATTTCCTTTGGAATTCTACATTCAATTCTTGGCTATAGCTTCTCTGTTTCTCTGCTTGGCTGTTCATGTCCCGCAGGGCACCAATCTTTTCCCGCTTGGCACGGAGAATTTTTGAAAGCTGAACCTGGAAGAGCAATGCTTATGAACAGCAGTGTAGAGGAGAGAAAATTATACAATAAAAATAAATATGGAGCCAAATGAGCATAGTAATGCAATTGTAATATGTTATTAAAGACCAGAAAATTTTTGAGAGCCAAAACTGAAGACGCAAGGCTTATGAATACAGTATTACAAGTAAGAGAAAAATAAATACATATGGAAATAAATAAACACAAACAAAAATTGGACATTTTAAGACATAATTTCAATACTCTTTCAAGAATTAGTGAGTAAATAAACAATTAAGGTAACATTTATGGGAAGATCAAGAAATGCTATGTGGCTATGTGAATAATGTACCCACGAATCAAGAAATGAGTGGAATAGACAAGCACTAAGGTTGGACACCATCTCAGAAACAGCAAGTGTAAAAAAATACATTAATTTCCTTTAAGTAAAAGACAGTACACAGAATACAACACAAGATAATACAATCCCCTTACAATCTGTACGAGACATTTGACAGGAAAGCCTCCCAGCGTGTCATCCATTGATATTTTGGACTTGAGTGGTGACTGTGCCAGAATGGGGTCATTGGTAAGGGAGAGTGCTGGGCTGTTTGCACCAACACTTCCTGGCTCCAGCTTGGGCAGGAGCGGCCTGGGTGGGGTGACCAGACCCAGCCGTGGACGGAACTTCTGAGAGAAACTAGACAGAGGCATGATCTCTGCCACCTCACTTGACTGAAACAAATACAAATGATTACTCAAATGATTACCTCAAAGGAGAAAGATACTATTTCCTATTGTCCTCCAATCATACGCAATACATGAAAAAAAAGTTATACAGATTGAAAGCCATAAATTGACAGCAAATATCCCTGCTCCTCACATTTGGCATCAAGTCCAATAAACTAAATGTTATGTGAATCCACAAATTTATAACATCTATACAGAACCATATACACTGTACATATGACTTATTCATACTCCCAAATAAAATCCCAATGCAATGCTTAGGCCAGTGTTGAGTGTAATGGACTCACCAGGACTTCATAATCCGGAATGGAGTGTGTGCCGATGCCATGACGATCAAAGGTGATCCTGTAGGTGTTGTCTGAGGTGTCAACAGCATCTATCACACCTGTGTAGAGCCCATTCTCAGGCTTTCTAATGCGAGCAGTCACCTATGGATGAAACAAGTGAGATCAAATAGTACAAATCATGAATAGCGCTACAAAAATTTTTCTTTTTATACCCAGCTTATATCCCCCTCTAAGTGGTGGGGGCACCTTGTCTTTTCATAGGAGAGAATACAGAGGAGGGGCTTCCCAGATCCCTTGCTCCATCAACTTTGGTTGCCTTTTGTGACCCTTTTACTCTGGGTGTGTGTGTGTGGTGGTGGTGACTTGCTGTGTATGTTCCTCACCTTGGTGCCAATGACCAGCTGCATTGGGATTTGGTCCGGGAGGGGAAAGTCCTTGAGGGAGTTTATGTCTGTGATCTTACGCTGCTGCAACAGTCTCAGCACATGGCGTTTTTTGTCAAGGGACTGACACTCTTCTTGGAAGAAGGCCTGAGGAACACACAAACATTGACTGTCATCTTATCATATCCACATTGAAATTAATGATTGGCTGGTGTTGTAGAGTCACAATACATCAACATAAATTATTTCTACCTCCATACTTAATTACATTCTCATCTCAAATGATTAAGTAGAAAGTGACATTGAACTAAAATAGGTTCCCAGGCAATTTTGATAAAAAGTTATATAAAATCTAAATTAAAAAGATTAAGAGAGCAAAAATACTTAAATAAATAAATAAATGCAATATAAATAAAACTAAATAATAAAAAAAAAACTATCAATCTACACCCCAGACAACAAAAGCTTGTAAATATATAAAAATGGATGATTATCTGTGATAGCCTTGGTTTGTAATTTTTCCTTCTACTGAGCCTTGCATTTCCTTCATCAAAACACCAATACAGGAAGTAAAGCTGTTGATAACATAAAGGCTTTTTACCACTACATTTTCCTGACTTTTATCTCCTTCCATTAGTCTAAGTGAATTGAGCAAGACTACTGCCACACCAACCCACCTGTGAGCAGCGGCGTGGCTTGCCCATCATGCGCCGGATCATTCCCCATTGTCGCCGCGTTAGTCGCCTCGTGCGAAGGTCTGGGAAAGCCTCCTTTAACACTATCTGGAAGTCATTCTCCCCTCCAAACAAAGGCCTGCAAGACATCATAGTTAAATTCTTCCTGTGGATGGAACCTAAGACATAAAATAAAATATTCCTATTAGTATACAGAATGATTAGCTACAATGTTTTCACCATTGATAAAAAATATAATGAAAGCAAAAAAGATTTATGTGACACACACCATACATCATCATACTTCAATCAAAGGTTAAGGAAGCCTATTTATGAGTATGATAAACTAAAAAGATGCATATTCACATACTTGTCAATATTTGAGTAGAACCACTCAAAGTAGACCCATTTGTGTGCTTGTGGAAGTTTAAGGAAGTTTCTGAGCCTGACTCCATTCTGCTGTGCCACCTTCTTGTCTGGGGTGGTGATGGTTGGAGGTTCCTGAGGGAAGACCCAACAAACATTGTGCTTCAGACTCTCCAATGATAAAGGTTCTTGGTCAGGTTCATTATGAACCTTTTCCTAATCTACCCAGTGAAGGAGTTAGTCTGAAAAACACCAAACTTGACCCACCAATTTGGTCATTGTATATTTTTCATTGTACATTCCCCACATCCCTTCCCTGCAGGCCCACGACACACCTAAACATTGAACGAGGCGTTAGAAACTACATAGATAATTAGAAACCTTATCAACACCAATGCTATCACTGTGTTTGATCAATCATTTCCATTTAGCCTCATCAACACAAACATGGTCAAGAATGAATGGCTACTTAGATCAAAACACGTGCAACTCAGGAGTGCATTTGGTAAGCTGCTGGATAGGTACTGTAGTGTGATGTGCTACAGATAAACTATCATCTGCAAATTCATCATAGATGTTCTACTGTATCATAATCAATTTTAGTTGTTAGCCTGTTGTTCTCTATTCCATACAAATCAAGTTCAAAATGTCAGAACAATGTGAACAGAGTTACTTTCTTTGTCACATCCACATGATTACATTCACGTCCATCCACTTTGACTTGGAACTGTTCACATGAAGTGGGACACGATTCTTGTGAGTCAAACAAAACAATGCAGCCCCAAAGGAGTGTGTTGTTAGAAGACAAGGATATCATGTCCAACATTATATTGCAGAATGACAAATTGAGATTATTAAATTTCACAAAGAATAAATCATGGATTAAGAGTGTCAATGGAAAATGTTCATCTTTTTCCAATACGTCATCTGAAGTATGATATTGAACAAGATTTCACTAAGAACACAAGCTTGAGGGATTGTCAATGCACCACACACAGTATTACCGCTGACAAGGCTGAGGTGTACTGTAGCCCACCAGGACCATCACTCTGGAAGCAAAATTCATACCTGTCATGCAAGTGATTGAAACTATGACAGCAAAGTGATAACCTGTCACCCATCTCAGTTTATTGTGCATCTTAGTTCAGTCATGACCTGGATTGCAGAAGCTTGTAAAATGGAACTGATAAGAACTTTATACTCCTTTAATACAGTGGACACTTTAGTGGAAGCCAGTGCATATTGGTGTATGAAATGATGTATTATAATTCTGTGTATCTTACAGTAGAACACTTCATCTCACAATTTTAATCTTTTTAATGCAACCTGAAACATGGAAAAAAAACCTTTTCTTCACATTCCTTTCCATATCTGGACGATGAGACTCATCCTACATAAAGTATCTACTTTTCTATATCAACACTTGTCTGTAAAAGTCAGGATTATATTTAGGTATTGTTATGACTTTATAGATAAGTTACATTCAATAGGCTGAATTTTATGAGGCAGGACATTGGATTCACTTACCAACTTGATGGGAGCAACAGGCAAAGGTTGGGGATTCACTTGTTTCTTTGGAGTGCCTCGTGCAGCCTTCTTTGGAGATTTCACTTGAGTGGGAGAACTAACCAAGTCATCGTCAAAATAAAGACGGTTTTTCTTCCTCATCCGAGCCGGCTATAAGATACATACTTATTTTACTGCATAGGAAGAAACTTAGGTACATAAAAGTTAACTATCATCATCAAAGCCATCAGCATGAAGCTTGGTAGGTAGGTATCAACACACTACAAGCAGTAGCTGACAATTGAAAGAAAGAAAAAAATCATAATATTCTATTTATCTATATGTATACCTAGCTTATATCCCCATTAAAAGGGGTAGCCAAGGCATTTAAACTTTGGGGAGATATTAATCTTCCCTGTCACTCTGCATCCTGTCTTTTCATAGGAGGGGCTTCCCAGATCCCTTACTCCGTCCCTTTTGGTCTTGCAGTCTCCACCACAGGGTAATAACAAACAAATAATGAACAAATGAAAGTTCATGCTGATAAAGAGGCAATAATAAGGAGCCATTGATGATCTAAAAACCTGTGGTGGTTCATGCATCAGGCTGGGAGGAGCTTAACAATGATGGAGGGAAGAAGCAAGAGTGGATTACTACACCTCTAGCCTGTGCCTGGCCCCCTTACCATGCCTCGCCGGTTGAGCTGGATGCTGGGCTCCTTGGAGGGGGATGGCCGGTCCTCCCCAACCCTATGGAGGCCAAGGGCAGACAATGGCGAGAAGTCCTGAAAATATAATTGATGGAAGGCGTTAATAAAGAGAGAGAAGGAGTAGGTGGTGTCAATGTGAGAATTACGATATAGTTTGTGTTAGTGGTAATAAAGAGGAAGTAAAAGAAATATGGAAGAATCACTACAACTAAAGGAAATATTGAACAAATATAGATATGGAGACAGTACCACAGGAGTGTAGCTCCGGCCCTATATATGTACTACAATACAATTAGTTACACACAAACACACACACACACCTGCTGTGGCTCCTGTGGTTGTGAGAGGGCTGAGGAGGAGGAGGATGAGGATGATGATGAGAAGCCGCCATTCTTTAGGGTGAGGAGCAGCTCAGCTTGCTGCTCTGCTGACTGACCTGTACCAAGAAACAAGTCACAAATACAGTCAACCTTTTCTCATGCGATAAATGTTCTGTCATTTAGCAACTGTGTTCTGTCCTACAATAACAATGTTCTGTACTGCCCTAAAAGTGTTTTGTTCTGCCGTTAAAGTGTTTGGTCCTGCCCTAAAAGTTCTATCCAGCTGTAACTGTTCTTTTGTGCCAAAACAGCATTCTATCTCTCTCACATCTTTCCAAAACAGTTCCTTATTGCTCATTAAACTTTTCATTCTACTTCCTACCAAAGTCCATTCTCATTTGACTTTCTAACCACATCCTATAATGTAAACCTTGCTTTTCCCTGCCCTTGCTTTTCTCATCCACAATTAAAAAAAAAATTTTTTTACATTAAAAGGGTACCAGCCAAGGGCAAACAAAAATAGATTAAAATAAAAAAATCCAGTTTGTCGCCAGACCTTGAATAGAGGACAGTAGGAGAAATAGAGGCAGGGGATGGAGGTCCAGTTTAGTATGAGAGGTGTCTTGACACTCCTCTTTTGAAAGAGTTCAAGTCAAAAAGACAAAGGAAGAGAGTTCCAGAGTTTACCAGTGTAAGGGATGAAAGAGTGAAGATGCTGGTTAACTCTTGCATTAGAAAGATGAACAGAATAGGGCTGAGAAGTAGAAATCCTTGTCATGTCATGCCATGAAACTTTCCAAATCGGACCACTAGAGAACACCATTAAGGAGAGGCAAGTTCCCATTGATTGGAATGCACTCCCCATAAAATATAATCACAACACCCACAAGAGCCTTGTCTGCCTTATAACAATAACCTGTTCTGCCATAACACTAATTAATGTATAAAATATTTCATCCAATCCAATCACCACACTCACACCTCAGGAAAAAAAATTTTCCTACTCACAAAAAATCGCTTTCCCATGCCATTTATGAGTCATAAAATTGATGATGATGACAGGCATACATAAAACTTGAGCTTTAGACACCAGCATCTCCTTTTGAAGTGATGCCTTAACACTAGTATTCACACCAACACCACTCATGTATTGCTGCCAGGCATTCAAAGTCTGTTTATTCACTTCACCGCTATCGTTCCTTCTTGTTTTTTTTTTCTTTTTCCTATTCCTTTTCACATACATAAAGGTATACAAGACAAAACTACGAGCATAACAAGTTACTGCCACTCCATATGACACATGACAGAAAGCATCATTTTTTTTTATCAACAAACTTTTTCATCTATTATCTTTATGTATACTTTTCATTTTACCTTTTTCTTTTTTTAAAGTATTTCAAGTTTAGCCATTACACACATAAATTAATGGCTACTTTTTTTTTCTAAACCTATAATCCTCCCTCACAATGTTCCACACCTCTACAAACACCTGTCTTATGAACACCACAATTGGAGGACAGCATCACCTGCATAACAAAACTGGTGGAAGCTTTAGAACTATAGACAATATGAACACAGCTATGCAAATCAAATTAAATACAGTGGGTAGATTTGCTTGGAAATTAGAGAACTAAAAGTACATTTAAAAGAGAGAGAGAGAGAGAGAGAGAGAGAGAGAGAGAGAGAGAGAGAGAGAGAGAGATATATATATATATATATATATATATATATATATATATATATATATATATATATATATATATAGAGAGAGAGAGAGAGAGAGAGAGAGAGAGAGAGAGTGTGCGTGTGTGAATGCCATGACAACTACCTATCCTAGTCACTTGTATCCCCATTTAGCGAGACTTCATAACAGGACAGAGCTAAGTGATGCACAGATGCATCAACAAAATCTACATATTACTATCTTATCATAGCCTGTCACCAATAAATACATAAAACCCAACCCCATAACAATGTAAAGAAAAAATATACACACACATACTATACTAACATATCCTTGCATATCCTGTACCGCTGAATCATTACTCATTCACATTTTGTTTTCCTCGGTGAACTTATATATACCATAAACATCTACAACACAAACCTTGGTGAGTACACTGAGAGGCCAGAGAGGACTCAAGGGCAGGACAAGACCATATCCTGCATGCCAGGCTGTCTCAAATCAACAACAATTGTGCAGGAATGCCACACAAACTTACAACACCATAGAATTTCACAGCTGTCGTTTTATCCACTCCTCATCCACGACAGAGGGGTGAGACACCACTCCACGAACAACCACTAGGTAAATGAGCCTCACAACTTTGACACAACCTCTTCAAAATGTTTCCTTTTGACAATTAGGTCAGGTAGGCTCAAGATTAAAGACATAACACTCAATACTATTAAATTTAGAGCCATTTTCTCACTCACACGAGCCCGATAATCATGAGATATCCTGTGCCGGAAGCAGACCAATATGATGGCTATGGCATGACGCTAGAAAGAACATCATGCTATTCCTGGATATTTTTGCATTTGAGTCTTACGCCATAACTGGAGGAGCAGGATGTAAACACGGCCCAAATATGCCCTCCACCTTATACATGGACCCTCCACACCCACCCACTATCACACCGAAGTCTAATGACCACAGCAACACGGCCACAACCACTGAGAACACATTAGAACGAAACTAGTGATGAAAATACCTAATTCGCTTTCAAGAGTGTCCGCCATATTGTGCCTCAGACTCTCGTTGCATCATGGGAAAGGCGCGCTCGATCCGGTTCTCAAAGCCAACATCTCATTTTACACTTTATTCACCCTTAACTTGGCCTTACATCTCTACCATTTATCCAGGGAAACTATTTTGTATAGCAGAACCTCTTAAAACAACTTTGAGAACCTGAAAAGAGGAGGGTGAAAAGTGATGTTTGGGTGTGGAGAAAAATTCTCCCTTCGTCAGTCGCGGGAACATGGAAGGCAGGTCATGACAGCAGCCTCATACAATGACTACACCCAAACTATACACACCAAAGACATCTCATAATCAAAGCTGTTATCAATGTTATTTGTAGGTGGTGAGCTATTGGTAGGGAATGGTGAGCAATAGACAATGTTTTCAGTGTACTTTATACAGTTACAGGTGTGCAATCAGGGTTGTTTGGTAAGTTTACCGACGTCAACACCAATATGTTGAAGGTCCCTTGTAAATATAATTGCATGGGTTGCATATGTAGTGTTCAGAGTTATTACACGATCATGGTTAAAGGAAATCTTCAGTGTATCAACGATTAACTGTTCAAAGAAACATAGGGAACAAGCCACAGTGTTCATCCCATTAACCAAGCTATTGCTGCTTCTATATTACAACCAAGAATCATATTATGAACATAGTTTTTCTATAGTAACGTTACACCAAGGGTTTCTGCTCAATTTCACCTATCTTTTTATGCCTGGACCTACGTTATGCAGGATGTTTTGAAGCTGCGGAGACGAATGAGAGCTGGTTGATAAATCAATTAATGTGTTCATATACGTTATATATGTTATTGATACGAACATGATAATGGACGTAACAGAACACACAACAGAACTAGCACGAGGTAACTACCCAACAAGAAAAAATACTTGAATAACTAAAGTTTGATATTTAATGTTATCTAATTTATACAAAAATTTAAGAAAAAAAACGAAGAATCCCGCTTCTTAAAATATCCTCAGGCAGCCTCTACTTTCACTACATGTCCTCCAGATTCAACATTTAATAGCTTACATTAAAAGCTTACAATGTAGCTATACGTATATAGTAGCTACTGGGAGGAGAGAGGATTGGTCACACATTCACGTGAACCGCACAGTTAGTGAAGAGCCTACACAGGGCAGGCTAGGTCAATGTACAGGGGAAAACTGCTTCATCGAAAAAAAAAAAAAAAGAAGAAACACAAGAGTGTATGATATTA
>JAXIVD010000725.1:37500-97500 GCA_036785275.1 Cancer borealis | reverse complement strand
ACATTACTGGATCCATGTTTTGCTAATTATTTTGTAAACAGACAGTACCAGGCGTGACTCGATCTTTTTCTGTCTAGAGGTACACGTGTGGGAAGACCTTTATGTGTGTCGTTCTAGATAACAAGAGGGGGGGGGGGGGGGGAGAGAGAGAGAGAGAGAGAGAGAGAGAGAGAGAGAGAGAGAGAGAGAGAGAGAGAGAGAGAGAGAGAGAGAGAGAGAGAGAGAGAGAGAGAGAGAGAGAGAGAGAGAGAGAGAGAGAGAGAGAGAGAGAGAGAGAGAGAGAAAAAAAAAAAGAGAGAGAGAGAGAAAAAAGAGAGAGAGAGAGAGAGAGAGAGAGAGAGAGAGAGAGAGAGAGAGAGAGAGAGAGAGAGAGAGAGAGAGAGAGAGAGAGAGAGAGAGAGAGAGAGAGAGAGGAAAGAAGGTGACACGGTAGTTAATACAAATCTTAACCTATAAGGCATCCATTTAGACAAATTATCAAGCTGATCTTGTCACGGTGGCTGTAGAACGGGATATGAACTTATGAAGGAAGATGGTTAAGTGGTAGAGGGATGAAAGTGTATTTGGGTAGAGGACAGGTAAAAAATGTTTCATAAAACATCTTAAATATGAATAGTTACGTAAATAGTGGCAATAATAATAGTCTCATTGTTACTAATATTGGTTTCTAGGATTTTCTTCTCATGCCTCCCCTCAATCATGTCTAATTATTTTATTTTTGGTTGAAATAATAAGTGTGGTAATGGCATGAGATATATATAAAGAAAACGAGTGAACACTAAAATACTTCTAATACATTGACATGGAACATATGATTCTATTCAAATTCCTTTTTTACCATTTCCTTCATGACCACTTGAGAAAGCATTCCATGGCTTACAAAATGAGAACCCATATACTATTATGAAGAAAAAAAACTGCATGCATAAAGACAACGAAGTAAACATTCTATCCTTGCTTCAGCCTCGTGTGTATAGTTTGTCTGGAATGCAGTGGCCGTGTTGTGGTGAAGGCCGAGGCGCCTCACAGAAGCCCCTACTTAACGCACTTGAAGGGCTGCATTGCTCCTTACACCGGCCTCCTCAACTCAGCGAAGACTAATTTAAAAACTATTAACACAGCTTGAGGTGGGTGCATTTGATATAGTTTCCGTTGTGATAAATATTACTGTGTCCGGTACTTTACGTTGACCTTGGAGGGATGCTATTTTGAGAGCGCAACATACCATCCATCTATTATGGTTTTATCTCTCTCCTTGCACGTAGGGCCATTTGTTCCACTTTTACCCTTTGAATGTTCCCTGGTAGTAAATTCACAGCATAAACATACTCTTTTGTTGCTGCCTCGTGGTGGAGTTGACAACTTAAGATCGTGTAGAAGTTTGAGGTGAGGTGGCGAACGCGGAAGTGGCGTGGATTAGCATCACGTTGGCAAGCCCCGACATTGTTCCTGACTCATGAAGGAAACACTGTATGCTGTTCCGTGAGATTGGATTGTCCACTTTAATTAAGAGCACCGGTTTTTATTTTCTCTTCCTTGATACACAAGTTATATGTCGGCAGATCAGTAATTGGTATTTTCTTAGTGATTCCCAATATTATTTCTCCTGATGCCCAATGACCAAAACATTATTATTTCTGTAGTCCACATATGTAGTTATTGTTTGATTATTATTAGTAATTAATGTAACATCAGGAGCTACACGAAAAAAAAGTGAACACTTAAACGTTTCCAATATATTAGTGTGAAACTTTTTTTTTTTTTTTACATTAAAAGGGTACTAGCTAAGGGAAAAAAAAATTAAGTATTAAAAAAAAAATCCCGCTTGTCGCCAGACCCTGTAAAGAAGATAGTAGGAGAAATAAAAAATGGGGGGGGCAGTTCAATTTAGTATGGTGTCTTGACACTCCTCTTTTGAAAGAGTTTAAGTCATAGGCAGGTGGAAAAACATACAAAGGAAGAGAGTTCCAGAGTTTACCAGTGTAAGGGATGAAAGAGTGAAAATACTGGTTAACTCTTGCATTAGGTAGATGGACAGAATAAGGATGAGAAGTAGAAAGTCTTGTGCTGCGAGGCCGTGGGAGGGGGGGGGGAGGCATGCAGTTAGCAAGTTCAGAAGAGCAGTCAGCATGAAAATATCGGTAGATGATAGATAACGATGCAACATTGCGGCGGTGACTTAGTCAACTTAAATTGAAAAAAATTGAAAAAAAATTTACACCCGTCCAAGAAACGCCTAACTTTGGGAACTCCTGTTCAAGATCACCCTGGTTACTTCTCTGCTTGATTAAGGACGAAAATAGTAATTATAACTACTTTCCTGTGTTCAGTCAGCTTGAATAACAAACTAATTAAACTAAATAGCTGTGGTGGGGGCTTCAAAACTACCACCACCTTATTTCCTGCAACCCATGAAAGGAGACCAAAAGGGACAGAGCGAAGGGTCCGAGAAACCCCTCCTCTGTAATCCCCCTACGAATTGACAGGGGCAGAGGGGGAAGGGAAAATGTCTCACTGAACCCTAAATGCTGGTCTTGGCTACCCCTTTTTGATGAGGATACAAAATATACAGATAAATAGATTAAATAAAATAAGTAAATAGAAGAGTATTTTCCAATTTTGTACACCAAACATCCCGGGACAACTGCATATCTGCAAAAAACTACATATGGTAATAAGTTTATTAGCATTTCGGTATTTAACAAAAAAGGTTACTGATGTGTAACTTTGGATATTTTTGCTATTCAAAATATATCAATAAGCAAAGATTATTAAGAATTATTAATGGCTTAATACCTTAATCTTCTCTACATTATCGTACTTCCCGAAGATCCAAATAATACACCTCTTGGCAAGCTAACCTCATACACTGAACAAGACAGTTTGCAGCAGGAGTCCAAGGATGCATCATTTCCTATTTGAGCACCCAGTAACCTCCTTGTAGTTAACTAATAAACATGAAACCTTTTATCATTTGCATATCACTATTGGCCGCTTTACAACTTGATGGGAATCCACAGTAAATGATGGCTACTCCAAAAAAAGTCCTGATCAATACTTAAGCTGAACACATCATGTTCACCTGCAAATTTAATAATATACCAGACTGACATCTCTCTTAAAGACAAGAAGCTTAACATTTACGTACACACAATCCTATGTATTCCCACGCATCTTTGCCTCTGGACCTCTAGAATAGGGATTTATACTTCAACAATAACCAATACATGATGGCTGGCTAAAGGGCAATTAATTACCTAACATTAAAAGTCTAGTGCCACTAATAATCTCATGACACTACTTCAATGCATTCAGTATGTCTACAAGGAGGAGTTAAAATTTTGTGAGTTTTTACCTCTCACCGTTCTGATAAAACCTCTACATAAATAACCTACATCAAGGCCACCATGAGTAGGTATGAATATATTTCTTTGAAGGGTAACAGCCCTTAAGTAGGACCGAAAAGTATGTGGATAGCCAGTCAAGAAGGGAACACTGAGGGGATAAAACAGCATCCCAAGAAGCCCACTAAGCTGTGCTGATAAAACACAGCAGCTCTGAGAAACCTTACAATACTGACTTTCGTGACGAGTCTCTATTAACATCACACGAACAGTTTCAGGCAACAGGACATCCCATCTACCTTAGAAGCCACAAAACATTCACAAAGATAAAAGTCTTTGTGCTGTGACAAGGAGGTTGATAGGTGACTCTAATAATGTATCCTGGAACTCTTGCATATGACTGTCCATTTCTTTCAGCAAGTCTTGGCACCCTGGAATTTCCTCAGGACTTTACATCACCCAAGGCACAGGTTCTGGACCAGACTGAGCTACAGCAGTAGCAACAGAGAGCATGGGTGTTTGGGGCAGTGCCAGGCTAACTGTGCCGGGAGTCAGTTCTGTTACCAGGTCCACCAGCAAGGTAGACATCCAGCCCAGTTGATCCACCCAGCTGATCTTGTTCCTCTTAAAGCTATCCAGATTTGGAGCCCCAATTCCAGAGAAGTTCTGGATCATGCTGTACACTGGAGCACTATGCCAAGACAGCCAAGGGATGACCCAGGGATTGGAGTATACCCAGTCTTCCTTTTGTCCACTGACAAGTTCATCTCTCAGTCCCAAGTCAAAGTTGAGCGAGTCCAGGGGGAGGCGACTCATGATGTGGCCTGACTTGCACACGTAGCTTGAAGGAGGCCAGTAAGGTCCGGTGGTGAATGGCAAGTGTATGTCTGAAGGGTCGCATTCCACCTTGGCATCACCCTCATCCCTGGCTTCCTTGAAATGCCTCTCCTGCTTGGCTCGATCAGGGGGAGATGGATGATGGGCCCGGCCTTTCCCTAGATGGAGCTGAAGGGTGCTGCTGGGGGACGACATGGCCAGCAAGATAGAGGTAGTGAGGGTGGTGAGGGCACGGGAAGGCAGACCAGGGAGGTTTGGAATACTGTCATCGCTATCCTGCACAATGCTCTCATTGGCATCTGAAAAAACAGGGCGTACAATGCCACTCTGACCTTCAAATTGCACAGGAATGGAGAAATGTCCACAAAAAAAATAATTACATCATTATAAGATCACGTAATGTAATTTTGAATAGGAACAGAAAATTATGCATCTATAGAAAAAGAAGTAGATTAACAACAGCTGAAACTAGGAAGCTTAAATGAGTAATATGGAATATGCTGAAAATAATGGGTTTTGTGAAGTCTGAATAGGAACCAAAATTCAAGCAAAGGCAATTTTAGTATCCTACAACCCTTCAGCAAGAGTACAGCATTATCTTGTTAAACTAAACACATGCTGCTCACCTGCCAATGAGTGGAGGGAGTCAACAATGATGCTGGAAAGAGACTCTGCCTCAGACTCCTCACTGCATGGGGTGAGTGTGTTGTTGGGAACTGAGGTAGCATCAAGGGAGGTGAGGTGATGCATCATTGTGCTGATCTGCTGACTGCATTCCTGAGCCAACACAGTGCCAGCAACCACACTCACCATTGCAGCTGTGTACCCAACAATGCAAACAGCCAACACTTGGTTCAACTGTAACAAAATTAATGTGATACTATTAGACATTTCATTAGTCAATATCACAAGACTTTTCTGTAGCTTAACTGCCCTAATTGGATGGCAAAAACCTATACTCAATGGAACAAGAAATGTATACACAAATTATGGCACTCTGTCCTAAAAACTGTCATAATTCTCTACTTGACACTACTAAAAATCATGATAATAACAGTACAGTAATTGATGAGGAAACACCCAATCCAAGAGGCACTAACCAGGTGCAAGACAGTGGTGCAGGAGGAGGATGGCAGAGTCTGGGTAAGGGAGAGCAAGTCTGTGTAGGTGAAGTAACCTCTTTTCACCCCTTCACGCCATGACACCTCAGCTTCAACACGTTCAAATGCACAAAGGAAGGCTTCAGCATCAACAAATAGATTCCAGTCCTGAAACAGTGAAGAATATTCTTGGTTATCATAAAAGCAATGGCAATATATATATATATATATATATATATATATATATATATATATATATATATATATATATATATATATATAAATCTTCAAACAAAAACTAACCCCTAGGTACTCTTCCTTCTGAGCAACAACCAATAAGTTTGGCCAGTGGTAACAGGTACTCACAATTGCAATAAGGAACTCCCGCTCTGCTTGGTTGAGGTCAGCAAGGGTCAGGGCAGCTGAGGTGGCCCATTCATCATTGAACACTTCGTCCTCCTCCCCATCATCATACAGGTACTTACTGGCAACCATCTGAAAAACACAAGACAATGAAAAAAATTAAGGAATTTTCACTCAATTTGGATTTTGTATTAGAACCACATGCATTTTGAATTGGAGCTATCCCATTTGGTTTATAATGCCATACAGTGTGTTATTCACTATGGTCTGGAGGATCATACACTGGACCCGTGATCGTCAGCCATTACCCTCCACGAAAGAGCTTAGAGGTCATATAGAAGGATCAATAGGTAAGGCTGAGACCTCTCACACATCACACACACCCATCTCTCTTCCTCAAAGGGGACAGTAACCGCTCCCTGTTAGCAGAGCTTTACTCTCTGGTGGAACACTCACCGTAGCCACCAAGAAGACCTGAGAGGGAGAAGTGTTGGCGAGGTAATCTGGATTCTGGGTACGCAAGCGGTCGAGGTAGAGTAATGCTACGATGAGAGAGCATGGGGTAACACATGCATCATAGCACACAGAGGAAGCATAGCGTGTGTCCAGCTTCTCTAGCCCATCTTGCCGGCATATCTCACTGAACTTCTCCACCGACATGCCTGCGATGCCATAAAAGTGTGATTAATAACAAATATCTATACAGTATGAACAAAAACATAAAAGTAAGTGTTTGAAATCATTACCAACTTCCTGGGATGAAAAGTAATTTTCTACCAAATCAAATATCAGCAACACGAAAGGAAAAAATATTGATTCAGTTTAAAGTTAAGTGGGCAGCAAGTCAATTGGTACTACAGCCAAGCAAAAATAGAGTAATACAAAAAGTCATAATGCACTTACTTGTGAAGGGGAGAGACGGGCGATCAGTGGATGGCAGTCGTCCATAGTAAAGAGTCTTGCGGATGCGCTCGGCATATTCAAGATACTCCGGCAAAAACTGGATGGGACAAGGGGACAAGGGTTCAGTGAGGGTATGAGGTACGGTGAAAAATAAGAAGTATTACGTCTGAGATGGGCCGAAAGTCATAGTCAGGCCAGGAAAAAACTTGCACATTTTCAACATGCACCAACTGCACCATTATCTTTATTCAGTTTCCCAATCTTTACTGAGTGTTTCATACAAAGAAGAATTACCTGAGGTTGAAAAATAGATATCTGCTATAAATTGAACTTCGTTTGCAATTACCCTATAGGTGAAAACTTTTTTTCTTACTATAAATTGAATTGCAAAGTTAAATTCAGGGTCCATAAACATACAAAACTGTTACCAGTCTTTAACACCTGCTTGAATTTTGAGTCTTATGGTAATATCTAACTTCTTTCTTGGCCTTACTTTTCATTTTTTCTTCCAGACTTCAGGAAACTTTTGGATATCAATAAAACTTCCATTAAAGTGGGAATGAAATGCTTTCTTCCCTCTCATCACCCTCTCTTGGGGGTTAGGTTATAATATTAAATTAGTGGTTAGCTTTGAAGTACCCATCACTATTATGTGGCAGGTAGGAGATTAGATAATTGAGTGCAGGGTATTTAGAAACTAAAGATACCTAACCTTTCTTTAGAACTTTCTAAACCCCATAAAGAGAGGAAGGTGAAAAAGGAGGAAAATTTTCTCCCATCATTTATATGAAAGTTTCACACGTAACTTGATATTTGTGAAAGTCTGGGAGAAAATATATAAAAAATAAAGCAGGGAAAGTCAAGATATTTCGCCTTTTGCTATTGATTGTTTGTAGACACGTGTGCTTACAAATACACAATGAAGCAATACACCAGCCTGTCATGACAAGTGTGTGGAGTTTACACTAATTCTAACCAAACAGGATGAAAAATTTAGGAACTGCTTGCTAGTCTTACTGAATAGAGATAGTAAATATCAAGCTTTGATATAATACCATCGCTTTAAACAAATCATCTGGTCCTAGCAACACCAACATGCAGCACCAGTGTACAGGAAACCGATCCGTCCTCATTACATTCAAGATAACACAGATGACGACTCAAGCTAAAGCTCCTCCCCCTCTCTGATAATACCCTCGAGCAAGACACACCCTTCTATCCTCCCATGATGATGTTTAAGACTCATTAAAAGGAGTGGCAGAGCACATAGCATAAGTTATACATCATTGTTGTGAAAGCCGAAAGGTGCAGCGCGGGCAGATGGTCTCCCTCTATTCATTCCTCGGCTCACCAACTGTCTATCCCACACACTTTGGTTGTCTTTTATCCTCCTTCAATCCAATCACTTGACGCTATATAGTAAGCCATACACACAACTTACCTTCGAGAATTGTAATGAACTCAATTTGTGATGCGTGGTGGGCGTCATGGTGCAGCCCCACACGTCCCTCACATGAGTGGTGGACTTACACTGGCCTCAACCAACACCAACGTCCAACAGGGACAAAACCACGCACAACCACAGTCATTTTCCCTAACAAAGTATTTGAATTAAATTAGATAATCTTGCAATTCGATCATTACGTTGAATTTTCGTTGTTGAATTACCAAACAGAAAAATAATAATACGGCATTGGTAAGGTCAATAAAAACGTTTCTGAAAGCTTGAATAATCGGTGCTACGCAGGGTAATTTACCCTAACTATTACTAGGGAGTGTCTGTACACTCGTAGCCAAGGATCTTTTGCTCGTAGCCCTCGTGTGGAATACTCTTATCTCAAGTCTGGATATTACTATGGAGGCTGACTATCTAACGTCTCCATTAAGCCTACCGGAGCCACAGGTTAAAAAACATATCTACAAAAATGAATAAAAATAATTTCATTATCTTGTTTGGGAAGTAAGTGTTTTATGATTTCAGTAACTCTACATGTTTTATTTTTTGCTTAGCTTTTCAGTCTCACTCAATAACCTTTGATATGGAATTTTTGTACCTCCATAATGTACAATATTCCTCCGTCAAAACTTTACATTAATTCATTTATTTTTAAGACTCCAGCAATTTACATGAATAGATCCCACTCTGAAACATGCATTTTTAAGAACAGAAGAATTGATGAGACTGCAAGAGGCCAGTTGACGACCTTGTTGATGTATTATTTAAATGGCATTCCAATTCCAGTTAAGGATTCTGCAATGGATCTTGGGGTAAATATTGACTCTACTTTGAAATTTCACCAACACATACGTATTGTTGTCCAGAAAGCAGGTGGTATGGCTCAAAATCTACTTAAATATACAGTTAACCAGGATGCTTCATTTCTTATTCCTCTCTATGTGACGCACATTCGGCCTATACTTGAGTATTGTTCTTCTGTGTGGAATCTTGGGTATATTGCTGATATAAACCTGTTTGAGTCAGTTCAGAGACGCTGGACTAAGAATATCCCAGGTATGGAACATCTAGATTATTCACAGAGACTGAAGGCTTTGGATTTATACTCAGTCCAAGGTCGACTACTACGACACGATATGGTAAAGTATTGGCAGATATTTCATAGTTCTTGTGCTATTCTTCCCGATGACATGTTTGCTAGTACACCACTAGGCACTACAAGAGGTCATCGGTATAAGGTTGCACACGTCAAAGCTGATATAGAAATCCGCAAAAGGTTCTTCAGTGTCAGAGGTATTTCGCTTTGGAACTCTCTCCCCCAGCACGTTGTCACTGCCAATACAGTCTCTGCCTTCAAAGTATTTCTTTCTGCTCATCTCGGTGACAGACTTTTTGAATTCTAGTTTATTACAATTTTTTATATTTACTATTTATTTTGCTGCTTATAATGCCCCATTCCAGCTCTTGTTTATTAATGTATATACCTATAGCTATATGGTTATGTCGTGTTAGACGGGCTGGCGCATCAACAGAGTGCGGCTTCCACTGGAGCCTTGGGTTGTTATACCGGGCTCTGGGAAGCCCACCAGGTGAGAGAATCTACATGGTCATGTAGGCAGTCCCTTCAAATATTTCAATATCCCACCTGTCATCCCTATCCATACTCTGATCCAACCATCTTTTAGAGCTACCTATTGACCCACCACTTAGTACGTGTCTACCCAGCCTATTCCAATCGTTCACCACTCTGTGAATCTAAGTTTTTCTAGCTTGTATCCATTTCCACGTGTCCTATCCTTCGTTTTACATTAATGCTTTGTTTCTCCATTTTTCATCACCAAAACATTTTCCCTGTCTAACACAATTAATTTCAGTCACAATTGAATATTGTATTTTAATTTTACTTTACTGTATTGAAAACGCGAGCTTTTATAATCATACTTATTCCACTTACATATTCCTCAGTCACACTCACTAACTGCATGTCCTCCTCTTACCTTCCTTTCTCCCCAGCGGCTCCATCCTCTGCTACTTTTCCCGCCATAATCAGTAAACCGCACAGTGCAGGAGAGGGCTCCGTAGGAGTATGTATTGTTTACGCCTTCACGGACTACAAAGTACATACGTATTGTCTTTAAAGTGTAAAGTATCTACTGATCTAGTAAGTCATGTGCTCGATTATTTTCAGTCTAGTACGTACAGTACATCGATGTTTCATAGTACCTACATCATAATTATTCATAAATGCTTTAATATAAGCAACACTACTTTGTCCTTCCTCCGAAAGATATCATTAATATTTGTCAGTAGTAAAGGCATGTAACTAAGCTGGTTGGCTATACTTTCCTGGCCAGGTATTGGGATGATTTCTTTATGGTGAAACAAGGATAATTTAATGTCAGTACTAATGATGCAGTAATTATTTTCTGACGTTACAGCATTCAACAAAATTACTCTTGATTCATACAATCTTCAAGTTATTTAATCTATCAAGTGACAACAGATGCAAATTCATAAAGGCCATTACTTGAAAAGACAGGGCTACTTATGCAGGCATAACAAATAACATTTTGGTATTTTCTTCCGGTATATCACTACCGGTTTCTAACTAGTAGACAAACTTCACTGCCCTCATGTTAAGGAATATCATAGTTAATATATGCGGAATTCTTGAAATAGTATAAATTATTGTAGTAAAGCATCAGAGTGAGGGCATATGTCAATGTTATCGAGGTATCGTACAAACACTCATTATATTGGCTAATACAAAGAAAGGTCCTTAATTCTTTTTTTCATAACATAAATTGTGCATACCGGTAATCACACCAAGCCACAGTAACTCATGGCTCCACTACCACTCCACACCCAGAGATCATGACATCAGTAATGTTCTTGTTTACCTTGAGAACGTCCTTTAAAATATGAATCCCATATTCCACACGGCCAAAAGCAGCCTCCTCCATTGTGTCGTCACTGCCCTTAGTGTACACCCTGAATATTGTGCTGTTACTATTCCCATACCTACCCGCCACGAGGCCAGCTGTGACGGCTATTTTGGTCTTGTTTTCAGATAGTTTGTTCGTCTCACGTAATATTTCTTCGGGTATTCTGCCTCCGCTGCCGTCCCCTGTGTCGTGGTCGCCTGCCCACACGTGTTCTCCCGGCAGGTGTAACCACCAGATGCGATGGAAACGAGTGTTAAGGAAGCAACGCCCCACCTCGCCAGTGCACATCATTAGGAAGCATTGGGATAGCTTTGTGCAGCCCAAGAGACGTATAAACACCCTGCCTATTTTCTGTCCCTTCAGACTGATGTCCAGGAAGGTGAGGGCACGTGAGGGATCGATGCAGGACTTGATGTGCTCAAACTGTAGACACAAGATCAACAGAATGAATGGTATGCACATTTCTACTTTGGCTCGTGAATCATATGCTTATAAATATCACAACTTGTGGTCACAAAGAACCCTTTTTACCCTTTTCAAAATCAAATACAATGTATCAACATTTTTATCATGCATTATTATGCACTTCCCTCATTTTTCTCAATTTATTACACTTCATATATATATATATATATATATATATATATATATATATATATATATATATATATATATATATATATATATATATATATATATATAATCACTGTAATCCACTTGACTGAGGCACCCATAGCTCCTCATCCACTTTGTCTTACCTTTATCATCCTGCAGCCTGTCTGAGGGGCTCCATTGTGCACGGCAGCGGCATGCACCAATAGACGGCCTCTGTCCATCTCCACTGGCATGGTTACATCGACATCCTTAATGTTGTGGAGGGCCATCACGCCAGCATTGGCGTGTGTGGTGTGGTTTAGGTGCATCTGTACTGACGTATGCAGAAGTCCCTGTTCACAAAGAAAATAATAACTAATGAATAGTATGCAATATGCACTATCAGCAAATTTGTAATTATTTTCTATGATAAAATTAACAGCAGTCAAATACTATATAAATCACAAAGATCAGTCTTCCTCCCTTTCTCCTTGATATACTTGTCACTATAGTTACCTGTCACAGTGACCAATCATGAACACCATCATAAGCTTCTTCACTCTTAACGGTGAAGGCACATACTTTGGTACTATTTTCCTGACTGAACTACACTCACTCACTGGGACTGTGAGATACATTTTAGGTTCATGTTATTATGCTTTATCATTACTAATTTTCCTGTCCGCTAATATTAGATTACCACATCGCGGTTTAAGTGTGACTTGCTGCTGGTAACCAACCCATATATATATAAGTTATACCAAAGCATTTCATAATTTTTTTTTTAATTCATAAGGAATACAAACCTTTGATAATTTGAAGACTTGCTCCCCTTTGAGAAAGACGGAGGCGTCTGCTGTCCACTTCTGCATCATGTTGGTTGCCTCCTCTATCCCATCAATGAATACCAAACCCTCTTCTAAATCAGTAAAAGGGCGTTTTTCATTGAGGCAACGTATTTCTTGCTCCATCTTCTGACTATGGTCCTTGATCCCAGACAGGCGGTCTTGTTCTCTCTTAACACAGTCGAGACCCATCTCCAATAGGGTAGTGAAGGTCTTTAGCTTGCTGTCATACAAATTAGCTTCGCGTGAAAACTCTTTCATGGAGTATTCAGTGGTCTTTAACTTAGTCATGCTGGACTGCTGCATCTCCTTTAGAGTGTCCCGGAAAGGCATGAGAAGACACTCTGGGCGTTTGTGATCAATGCGGCTGCACTGTTTACAAAGCCACAGATTACAATAAGCACAGTGCTTATAAATCTCTGCTCGAGCCTCAAGACACCTCCCAGCATGCGGCGAACTTTCTTGACTTTCCTCTTTCTTCTGAGAGGACAATTTTTTGTTATTGCTTGCTGCTGCTGCATCACTCCCCTCAACAACACTTGAAATCATATCCAACACAGGGTAATTCACTGGTAGCTCTTCAACAGATTTATGAAACACTCTCTGTCGACACTTAGGACAGGTGATTCCTTTTTGTTGGTAAAGCTGCTTACAACAGACAGTACAGAAACTATGTCCGCACGGCAAGTTTCTTGGCTTACGATCTTCAGTGTCAAACTTCTCACTGCATATTTCACACTCCATTCTGGTTGAATATAGATAAATAAATATATGAATAAATAAATAAAGATATAAATATCTACACTAATATGTAATAATGTTTAAGTAATGTTTTCAATTCCGTAAGAGTAACAAGTCATAAGTGAGGTTTAAACTACTTTCTAAGCGTGTAACTCTTCTACTTATCTTGCAGGAGACTGGATAAGGATTTGTAGTAACAACGCTCTCTATTTTCGAACGAAAATATCTTTTCTGATGGATATTGATATGTTTTGAATGAATCGGACATTTTCTTGGAAATCCCTGCTCTTCACAAAGTAAGAGCTTCGCAAGAGTTGAAGCTTAGTGGAATACATATATGACCAAAGATAAATTCTACATAAGGCAGGCAAGGAAATATGACAGCGTAGTTAATATGAATCTTAACCGATGACTGATTCCCCTCGTCTCAATGGTCCAACATGCTGCTTTCAAGGTTTAAAAAAAATATCATCATATACTCACATGGGAGCAGCAGTAGCACCACAGACATCCCCTGCCCTTTGATTGTCCTGGTTCTGATGGGGGAGGCTCACTGGATCAGACTGGTGATCCTTGCCGCTCTTCTTGTTCTTTTTACCTCCCATTGCATATAGGCTTGGTGGTAGTTGAGTGCCTGTACAAAACATTAAATACAATTGCCATTATCATCATTAACATTATCGTTAATGAGTCACTTAGCCTTGTTATGCACTATTTATATCTCAAAGCGTAATTTTGATACATTGCATTCATAGTCACATTTCATATATAAAACTCGTATATTCTTCAGCAATCAATTAACACACTCACACAGCACACGCCTCCTCCCTCATCCCACACTACCAATTAACAGGTTCGTTCATTATTCACAAGTTCTCTCATATGAAAAACTGATTCACACTCAAAATTGTTCGTGATACTGTAACGTGATAACTGTAACATTATTAATAGGTATGTGTCGTTGATGTTTTTTTCTTCTTCAATGAAACTTATTTATATATTAATTAGGATTGACATATGATAGCTTGCGTGTAAGTGTTTGTGTGTATAACTAATTAATACAAAAAAAAGTTTGCCCATCCTTTTACGATTCCACCCTATACCATGAAACTTTGGGCAATGTTTAAGAATCATCGCAATAACAGACACGGGTCGAGTATTGACGACTTTTATGATCCGCCTCGTGCATACATGAAGCGAACAAGTCTAATGGGTTTTATGGGTATATGACATCAATTCCCTGTATCTAGTACAGTGAGTGCTGTGTCATCACTACTTCCGCTAGCATCTCCGATAAGGAAAGCCCTGACTGGTAGGTTATGAGTTAACGTGACCCGCTCATGGTAACTCACTCAGCTAAAAGTTTCCTTCAGACTTGATTCCTAGTAATGCAGTGATATCACGTCCCCTACATTGCATTCCTTATCATACATAATACTAATACTATTGCGATTCCCTGCCTGAATATGAATGTATGTCCTTCTCATGAGTGTTATTAAGGCGGGTACACACACAGGAAAACTTCATGATCGTCACCATACATAAGGCGTCCTGACAACAGCTAATAACATTGACTTGCTCTCACTCACACAACTATACAGTAAACAGGCACCTTACCAGGTTCTTCTGCTACTGATGTGGTGTCCCCTTTGTCCAGTACAACGCGCAGAACCAGAGAGGAAGGCACAATTCATACAGATAGTGCTGATACGTTTCTAACCACAAGTGTACGCGACTACGCGTACGTATGACCTCAGTGGTGTGAACTGACGGGATCACTACAGGTTGGCTAGCACAAGCAGCGACAGGCTGGAGACTGCTGCCTTGCCAACGTGGTACACTATTGTTTTTACACTTATTTACAATTCCATGCTTTGACACCACTAAGAGGGAAACTAAAGCAATTGTTAAAGTGAAAGATCATTATTTTATCTTATCAAATTAGGGAAACGACAGATGATACGTCCGTCAGTGTCAATGATATGCTTCAAAAATACACTTGTCTGCGTGCATGGCACCTCCACCTTGACGTCACGAGCTCACGATGCCAGTCACACTAGTCAAGATACTTTTGCCTGAAGCACGTCTTTCCGTTATCATAATATCATGTGATAAAAAACAACAACAATATATGAAACAGTCCCTTCCATCACACATAATTTCTAGTAAGAAACTTAAAAGATACTACTTCACACATTGGGAAATAGAATAATCAATGAACCTATAAAGAACGTAAATAAGCGTAATTTACTACATCATGACGAGGTGAGAGAATTTACCTAGAGTTCGAGGTATGTCTCTCTCTCTCTCTCTCTCTCTCTCTCTCTCTCTCTCTCTCTCTCTCTCTCTCTCTCTCTCTCTCTCTCTCTCTCTCTCTCTGATTAGTTTAATCTGTTTTATATCACTGATATAGTTATCTGGAATGCAACTTATTAACACCACTATCCGGTATGCCTGCTACCTTATAATTCTTGAAATGCAATAATAACTTCATGTAAAGGCAATCATAAACTCGGATAAAGAACAGTACACATGCAAGCACTCCCATCCTAACATACAAAATTTAAGTGATTGGCAGTGAATCGAGGTGTAAAACAGGAAAAGTATGAATAAAAACGAAGAATAATGAAATACTTTAAAACTACCTAGACTTTGGCGGGAAGAAGTAAACGAGTTACCAGAAGTGGTATGTATTATTGACGGAGAACCCTATTTATTCTTCTACTTCTCGATGTTATATTTATAGCAAATACAACCCATCGATATCGAGCATGTGAGATTATAGTCATATTTTCTACGCAGGTGATCCTACTCATGTACACACACATATTGCTATTATTTCCCTATTGACAACGGACAGAAAGTGCTACCAAGTAACATTAAAAAATTATTATCAGACACCAGTGTCCAGTACTAGACATGTATGTTTGTTGTGCAGGAGGGGGAAGGTGAGACCGTGAGCTACGTCTTTAACAACAGTGTACTTACGTGTTTAACTGTTTGTTACAAGTATCAGACGGGAAACTCGATGGTGAGTATGGTTGTGTTGTAACTATAGTGCTAATTATTGTGGTGTCTTGAAAACGTATTCGTCCACTTCAGCTTCAATCAAATAATGTGTATACTTACTTGAATAGTGAATACTATGATTAGACTCTAGAGGTTGAGGCTTCACAGCCATGGTGACCACCGCTGCGCCCCAGTCCAAGCAGTCCTGCGGGCTTGAGATGCAGCTGATCCGGGATAGTGTTTGAAGCCGCTGGGTTTATCCAAAGACGAGTGGAGGCTCGTACGAGATATTATTACTGTGGAAGCTGTCCAGTTTCGTCTTGAACTTCTCTACTGAACCTTTGGTGAATTTCCTTAACCCTTTTGTGAGGCAGTTGAATATTTTCTCGTTGATACTGAAGCTGACTCCGGGGAGGGTCTTTATACTCTCGGGTGCCTGGCTGGGTAGTCCAGCACGCTCAGTATAGTATAACACTATGTCTACAGAGTGAATATTTATAGCATGACGATTACTTGAAAGTGAGCAACGTGATTATTGGAAAGAACAACACCAACGACAATGTTAGGTCACTTAGGATATTATGGTAATGGTTGCAAAGAAAGAGGTTGGTGCCCCTGCCATGATGGGTCATCAGTGCAACCTTTCCTTAAGTAAAGTAATTGTGCATATGTTTATCTTATTGTACACTTATTGAAGGGGTTATGCAACACGTATCAAATTGAATACCACACCAAATTTTCGGATAATTTACAGAAAGGTTCTAAAAGCGTATACCATTTTTGGGTTAATTTGCAGAAGATTCTCAAGTAATTTTTGAATGAAAATTAGTATTTTAATGTGTATTAATGCGATTCAAAGGATTTTGGGATTAATTTTTGTGGCAAAGCACTTGTTTCTGAGTTCCCCCATCCCTTGAAAACCCCCTCCGACCTGTCTGTTTACAAACTTTGAAAACTAAATCTAACCTTTCCAAAGCTAACCTAACCTAACCTTTGAAACCCTTTCCACACTTTTTTTTTTAAATTCAAATGGAATAATACTTACTAACGTAACCTAACCTAAGAAATTATTTATCTATCTAGAGTTGCTGATGCCTCGTCCTCTCCGGAAACGTTTCCCAAGGGGATGTCCACGGCAGAAGAGCCTTCACATCTCGCTATCAAAACACTCTCCTTGCTAGTTAAATCCCTTCCCCTCTATCAGCAAATCTTTCATGCATGTACTCCTTTACCCTATCCTTCCATCTTACTACTGGCCTTCCTGTCCTCCAAAGAGCCACAATTTTATTCACATAGATTTGTTTTCACAAACTCTTCACTATTCTTCCTCTCAATATGACCAAACCACCTCAAATTATTTATTTTCACCCATTCCACTACACCACACTTCACTCCATTTGCACAAGGTTCCATCCCACATCATTTTCATTGCTCTCACCCTTTTGTCTTGTCACGCCACTTTCTCCTCTCAGCTCATTTCCACAACACGCACTCCTGACTATCCTATTCCATTTCCAAATCTGATCCATACATTAGTGTTTGCAGGAGAATACTGTTCCTTATCCTTTTCTTTACCTCCATAGGTACATTCCTTCCTCATAATCCTTGCAAGTGACCGTATGACATGCCTGCCTTTCACAGTCCTCTCTTTTATTTCTCCCTCCATTCCTCCATGCTTGTATAGCACTTACTCCATTTTCTCTCCTCCTAGAACCAGCTCACACCTTCCTACTGCTGGCACACTCACCCTATAACGTGTATTAAAGTCAACAATTGCTACTCACCTTCTTTCAAAGATCATCACCATAGTTTTCCAAGCATTAACTTTAACCTTTAACTTTATTCTTGTACATACACTATAGAATTCATCCACCACTCTCTGAAGTTCTTCTTTACTCTGAAAACAAGCATGCCACCACTGCTCATTGATTTTCATTAATTTTTAGTCTTGCACCTACATTTCCCCACTTTTAATTTAATTTCTCTCTTACGCATCCATAAAAGTATTAAACAGCTATGGTGACATCACACATGCTTGTCTCAACCCGACTCCTATCGGAAAACTTTCACTTAGCATTCCATCCACCCTACCAACAACTGTCCTCCAACACCATCATTTTTCAGAATATATCATATGCCTTTTCTAGGTCCATGAAAGCTGCATATAGTTTAAGAGTCGAGCCAGTGTCGGGGTCAGAAACTAATAGTTTCATAGGAAAATTGTTTTTTCTAGTGCTTTTTATGTACTGTGAATACTTTTGAACCCTATTTATACTGCAAATTTGTTGGTTGGTTGAAATTGCAAATTGTCTTTCCACTGTATGATTGAGTATTTTATGATCTCTTACAGATAACGTGGAAGAGTTGGATTTGTGGAATATATGAATACATTAAACAGTACAAAAAGCTGTGAACTGAAACTATAATACAACTACAATACGAGCTAGAGAAGATATCAAGAAAGTAATTCAGAGAATGGCTGCTTTTAATGGAATGCAGTTTCCCAAAGAGAATAGTAAGGTGAGCCATGGCAATGGCAAATTAGTGTCAACAGAAGCAGCAGCAGCAGCAGCATTAGCAAGAATAGAACAACAAGCAGCAAGAAAGAAAGAAGCAAAAGTTAAAGATGAGAGAGCAAGAGAAGATGCAAAGAAAGCAGAAGAAGAAAAAATAGTGAGCATGAAAAGAGCAGCAGCTGCAGTAGCTGAAACAAATACAAGAAAATTGGTGGAAAAATCAGCACAAGCAAAAGAAGCATCAAGAATAGCTGCAGAAGAAAGAGCAGCAGTTGGTCATATGAAAGAGATGATTAATGCAACTAGTAACAAAAGTATTTTGGAGAAGAGCAGTGTGGAAAATATCAACTTTTGCAAATACAAAGAAACTGAAATGCATGGCAATAGCAATGAACAAGTAAGAGAAAGGGCAGCAAGAGCTAAAGCTCAAAGAGCAAGAGAAGCAGCAAAAATGGAAGCTGAAGAGAAAGTTGAAGCAAAAAAAAGAGCTGCAGCTGAAGCAGGTGAAGCATTGTCAAAAATAGAATCAATAAAATCAGAACAAGTAAGAGAAGCAGCAAAATTAGCAGCAGAAGAAAGAGCAGCACAAATATCTCACAAATCAAAAAATTACAACATAGATGCAGCATCAGGTCCATCTCAAAACACGATTCCAAAGAAAGAAACATTCACTGTAACTGGTGGACAATATTATATGAAGGAAAGCTGTAAAGGTAGTACCGATCATGACAAACATTGGATAAATGAAGTATATGGAAATATTAAGGAAGACATATTAACCCCTACGCAAACTTCTCTCAAAACTGCAGGCCAAGAGAAGGAGACTGTCACTGTAATAAATGCAAATCTTACATTAATGGAAGACAGTGAGGAAAAAGTCAGCCATGGTAGACATAATAGAACAACAATCCATAGCATTCATAAAGGGGAAAATTCAGTTCATTGTACAGATGAAGAATGCAAACACGAAGATTATCATGTTCACCAAAATGGTGCTAGACGCAAGGAAAGAATTATTGAGTATGCCACAACTATTGAACAAAAGCAGAGGTCTAGGTACGGATCAGAAAAGGCACTTGTATTAGTGACCGGAGAGGAGAAAAATAGAAGTAATGAGTTAATGTCAGCAAGAAATGAGGATCAGACGAGTCAGTATTTGGAACTAGTCAAGCCGCCCAAAATGAATGACACAGACATGGAAGAGAGTAAACATGAGCACAGCCAAGGATTTCAAAGTGAGTATTATCCATGTGATGATAAGGCAGAGGTTGTTCCAGAGAGTCACCGACACCAGGGCACGCATAGTCACAAAACTCAACATCAGTTTGCACCAACAAAGTGGGACAGAGGCTTTGATCCCTCTCATCAACAACATCACTCTCCATCCCAGCGTCCTAATGGAAAAAATCACCACTATACACAACAGGATGTGCAACAGAGAACTCCAGCGCATGGTTCTTCAAGGTCAGTACATATAACATTCTCTTCGCCACAATTCTGATTACACAGGTGAGCAAATATGTGTTTTATTCTTGTATTTACTTATGTTTGTTATTCAACTTGTTACTGTCCCTTGTTGGTGTACTTGAGTTCACATAGGAAATAGACAGTGGTCTAGCACTGGGTATGCGAGCCTAGGGTCCCGGGTTTGAATCCCCGTTATTTGCTGACCACTTTTCATTCTTTGATATCACCTCCGAGTGGCCAAAGACTACCCAAATTGCTGCCATACTGTCCTCAGACAGGACTTAAAATGTTTATATGCATCTGAGGTTGTAATAGCAATTAATCTCGTAGGTTCTCAGCACATTCAAGAGAGAACGTAAACAGTTGAGGCGTCACTATAAAAAATCTGAAAACCTACGCCAAATAATAGACAAGTCCATCTGTGCCTCCATAAGCCTACTTGCGCCAATGGTTAATGATATAGAAAAAATGTAATACGTATTCATAAATAAAGTAGCAACTGTCTTGTATTCATAGGACTATTCATAAGATGACTTATAGAGAAATCAAAAACCAATATTAAGTAGTTGAGGATTTGAATAGTCTTAGATCTACAGTGAGGATTAAGTTGGTACTCTATAAATATGTATAGATATTGTTATTGTCACTGATTTAATTTCACTAAAAGCATTCATATTTTCTTTATATATTTCAGGGAATTGATATGTGGTTCCTGCGGAAATAAATATAACTTGGAAGAAAAACTACCCAGAAAGTTATATTGTAAACATTCAATATGCACTGCTTGCATATGGGAACGAACCAACTCTGTCTTAAGTGTTACTTGTCCGCATTGTCCAGTAAAAACATGGAATGTCAAAGATCCCCAATGGTGCCCAGTCAATGAGTCTCTCACTAAAAGACTATCAGAAGAATCACACCAAGATGTTTCCATGGAAGAATTTGAAAACAGCCACATGACATTGTCTTCAGGCAATGACAGGAGGCAGTCTCACCCCCAGAATAGAAATGATAGCACAAAGAGAAGCAGCATCATGCAGTCGATGAGTAGATCTAAAAGATTGGAGCATAATGCCCCCAAAAGCTCCCCACATGGCAGCAAGTGTTTTGAGATGGGTGTGGAGCCCTCCCACTACTGTTCAACCTGCATGATATGGATATGTGGCAAGTGTGCTGAAGCTGAACATATGATTACTTGTTTTGTCAAACCCTTAAAAGACCAAATCTCAGAAATGAAACAGAAGTGTAATCTCACGGGCAAAAGCACACAAGAATTACTCAGGAAATCTCTGCGGAGTCTGGAAAATGATTGTGATCAAGAGAAGATTTTTCATCTTTGGATGAAAGCAGCATTTGAATGCATGGAAAAGAAACAAGAAAACATGAAGGAGGCTTTGCAACAAGGGAGAGAGATGATAAACATACTCACTGATGTAATGGAGGAAATGTCAAAAGATCAAAATCTTCCTGCAGCATTGGCAGTATTTCAAATCGTGGAAGACACAGCTAGTGAAGCCCTCCAGTGGTCATCAAGTACTGAGCTCAGAGCCATGGGTGCTGACGAGATGACTGCTTGCCTCAGGGTCAGTGGTAAATGAAAGTATGCCTGCTGCTTTGGTATTATATATTATAGTTGTGGCCCTTGTGTGTGTGTGTGTGTGTGTGTGTGTGTATATATATATATATATATATATATATATATATATATATATATATATATATATATATATATATATATATATATATATATATACAGCGGAACCTTTCACAAAAAAGGAAAAAAATGCAAAAAGGAATGTGGTTTAAGGAAACAAAAAAAATACAGCTTTCCCCAACAACTGAAGGAAAAATTGGACAAATATGGATACAGAAACAGGACCACACGAATGTAGTTTTATACTACAACTAGATGAAATACAAACATTGTCATCAATATTGACAATATCAGTGTTGAGTCAATAGATAGCTTTAAAAAACGGTTGGATGAGAGTATGGATAGAGATGGATAAACGTTGGATTATTCCAAGGTTTGGGGACAAGGAACTGCCTCGTGTAGGTCATCAACTGGCCTCTTGCAGTCTCCTCAATTCTTATGTTCTTATCACTTAGCCAACTTTACTTTCTCTTCTTTACTCCCTCTCTGAGGATAAGTTGCACGCAACCCATGAAATTTAATCTTCATGAACAATACCAAGGATTATATATCTATATGTAATCCTTGGACAATACATAATTTCCAAAAAAATGTTTGTAATTGAGATGGAAATTTATTTCAGTCTTTAATGAAGAGGACACTCAAGCTAACTCAGGCTGAAAATGGGATATCTGAGATTTATGCTACAGGCAAGACTTCTGATGGCGAACTTTTCTCAGAACTGAGAGCTGATGGAGAAAGGTTTCATATCCATGCCCTGAGGAAGGGTAAACCCAATAAGCATGGAGCAAGAGCCTTGCCGGTACATATATTTATGCATTCTCTAGATTGTTACTTAACAATAATAACATTTTCTAAAATTTTCAGGATATAAGTATTAATTAAATTAGGATAAAATTTGTTTTTGAGTATGTGATCTTGTTTCAAAGTATAGTAGTTTGAAATACCTCAACACATTTAGTTTGAATATTGTAGCTTTAGTCAGGCAGAAACTGTAACATTTGGAATCTTTATACAGTTGCAGTGTTTCAAGTCATGCCTGGATGCCACATCAATGCTGGTCTTTTTGGACCTGTCATGGGGAGGAAAGTTCCACGGCCGCCTTTACATCCGCCTCACAGGGGACACCCTCCGCGGGCGTCAGTTCATCTGTCTTTGCACAGGCGAAGAAGGAATCTCTTTCCGTGGAACTCCCTTCCACAGGGTGTGGTGGAAGGGCCTTCCTGGGGAGCATGTCTGGACTGGAGATTATGAAAACTATGATGGCAGTGGAGGAAGGATACATTCTATATCCAGTAGCCAGCTGCAGGTTCCAGCAGGGCAAGAAGCCACCATCTTTGCAGGCTTGGTGGCTGGCCGCTACGAAAAGAAGAACTTCAGCTCCATCTTCCGTATATACACCCGAGGAGAGAAGGAGGCAACAGATGAGGCAGGCTTTGGTCAGGTTGAGTTTGGATTAGATGTGGTGAAGGAAGCTGTCAGGCTGAGGAACATTAGTGAAGTGATGATCAGTCAGTGTGGCCTTGTTTTGGAAATGTAATGGTGGTGACTGTGGCCTTGTTCTTTAGACATGATGGTGGTGAGTGTGGCCTTGTTCTTTAGACATGATGGTGGTGACTGTGGCCTTGTTCTTTAGACATGATGGTGGTGACTGTGGCCTTGTTCTTTAGACATGATGTTGTTGACTGTGGCCTTGTTCTTTAGACATGATGCTGGTGACTGTGGCCTTGTTCTTTAGACATGATGGTGGTGACTGTGGCCTTGTTCTTTAGACATGATGTTGGTGACTGTGGCCTTGTTCTTTAGACATGATGGTGGTGACTGTGGCCTTGTTCTTTAGACATGATGGTGGTGACTGTGGCCTTGTTCTTTAGACATGATGGTGGTGACTGTGGCCTTGTTCTTTAGACATGATGGTGGTGACTGTGGCCTTGTTCTTTAGACATGATGGTGGTGACTGTGGCCTTGTTCTTTAGACATGATGGTAGTAATGGATACATGTAAATCCATCATTTAGATGCAATAATCATGTTATTTTGCTGGTACTAGTGCAGAATTTATTGGTATAGTTGTCAGCAAGAATTTTGATCGATGATCAACTACATTTGTCTTAAATATTTGCTTTTGACAGATTTCTTTAAATTATATTTGAATAATATTATTTGGATACTGTTTGGCAGTTATTGATCCATATTCCCTATACTTTTTGGATACTGTTAGACAGTTATTGATTTCCATTCCCTATATTTTTTGGATAGTTTGGTAATTATTAATTCCCATTCCCTATACTCTTTGGCTGTTATTGATCTCTGTACTCCAAACTTTTTTTTATTATTGTTTGGTAAATATTGATTCCCATTCCCCATGCTCTTTAAATATTGTTTGGTAATTCTTGATTTTCATTCCCTATACTCTTTAGTGGCTATTAATCCTCATTTACTGTGTAAAAAATTGCATATTTCTGACGAAATCAGTGTCTACTTTTTAGCCTACAGCTATTTTTAATGTAAGTTCGTACATTAAATTTCCGGTAATTATAATGGGAGAATACACTTTTTTTTCCCAAGGTGTATTAAGTATTGACATTCTGGAGAGCATCTTCATTGATAGATACCGGAATTGAAACCCATGCACCTTAACCTTAACCTTAACCTAAACTCATCGAAAGAAGGCAACAGTTTATTGGTTACAATTGAGATCACTTTGTTACTACCATGGGATGGAACAAGTTGAATAAATTTTCCCAACCATTTGGAGATTAATTTCTTTACAATGGGAAATAGATATCCACACTTAATTAACTGTAGTGGAATACGTTCAAGTGAACAAAGGTGATGAGATGGGAGAGTAAGAAGTTGGAAGGTGTTGTTGCAAAGCCATTAACTTAAAGTATCAGATCTAATGCTGAATGTTAGTTGTGGTGAAAGTTAAGTGCTGAAATTGATCACAAAGGTATACCATTTTGCAGATTATTGTAAGATAAAGACAATAATTAGGCCTATAGCTATTCCTCATTATGTGTCAAACCAATGTGATGTGCACTTGATGCAGTCAAGTGCAGAATACTGGTTACTGGATAAAAATAATAGGACAACATATGAGGTTTGTGATCTTGTATGTATTATTGTTGTCTTTTTCCCGGGTCATGCCAATGGCAAGGGTGTTCTGCGGGCAATAGAAGATGGTATCCCAATTGGACGATTCTTTGTGATCCTCTCCTTCCCATGGCTTGTTTGAGACAGTTATGTTCTCACAAGCTTTGTCATTCACAATGTAATTTTCTATAGTGTGACAGACGCCCCACATCACAGGAGGATTCTGCCACCGTTTCAGCATGGAATTCTCATTGTCAAAGGCCTCGAAGCTCACCAGTACCCGATTGTTGGTGCAAACTTGATGGGATATTGTTTGTATTCTCTCTTCATTATCATCCTTTATGGACGTTTTCTCTGGTTTGCTAAGTTTGCGACACTCAAAATAGTCTACAGTGGACATGGAAGTGTCACCAGGAGTCAGGACCAAACCACCTATGGCACTATCTGAAGAACATTCCGTTTTCTTGTCGATTTCTTCCACCTTTGGGTCCTCCCACACCATGGGGAGCGGGGCTGAGGTGGTCATAGCAGGTTCTGCAGAGGTTATATTCATGTTAAAAAAAACTCCTTCATGAATACAATTTAAGAATTGTTTTATTGCCACAAAGAAAGAAGATGGTAAATATAAGAAATAAATAAATAGATGCAAATAGTAATAATTGTATATGTATATCAGGCTGACATCATTCTTAACGCCCGAGTAGTGTGTACTGGAAGTGATTAGTTCATCCTGATGGGGTGATAGGTAAATTATTTGAGAGATTGGGAAGATTATGAAATAGCTGAGATTTATAGGTGGTGAAGAAGCATAGGATGAACTTGAGTACTTTATTTCTCTAACGTTTCAAAATCGTGAAGGGAGGACGTATTTCTCGCTACACTGACATTATTAAACATGGTTTAAATGTGGAGAATCTACCAACTACTATTTGACTTTATACCAATAATGATCTGCGTGACTATATAGTATAATGGTGTAGATGCATAATAAACCGAACGACTGTAAAACGGTGTAGTTGCATTTTCATCCAAACAACATAAATATCAATGACAATATGTGAATACACAGACACTGCAACTTTTGCCTTGCCGTTCTCAGAGTGGACGTAGGCTGTTTCAGTTTCGCCGAGGACGGTGTTGGTGAGTGAGAAAGTCTTGTATAGATTACAGGACTGTTTCTGGTGGTCAGTAGTGTGACGCATAAAAAACGCCTTACATGACGGCGACATCAGCTGACACAGGGCGCCACACTGTGCCTGGGACGATACCTGCGTGGACACACATGCCATTAAGGTGAGCTTTCCTTCGTCTTCCCTTCTTTTAATTCTTTCCCACAGTATATATCGTGATCCTGTCTTAGCATAGTCTCTCTCTCTCTCTCTCTCTCTCTCTCTCTCTCTCTCTCTCTCTCTCTCTCTCTCTCTCTCTCTCTCTCTCTCTCTCTCTCTCTCTCTCTCTCTCTCTCTCTCTCTCTCTCTCTCTCTCTCTCTCTCTCTCTCTCTCTCTCTCTCTCTCTCTCTCTCTCTCTCTCTCTCTCTCTCTCTCTCTCTCTCTCTCTCTCTCTCTCTCTCTCTCTCTCTCTCTCTCTCTCTCTCTCTCTCTCTCTCTCTCTCTCTCTCTCTCTCTCTCTCTCTCTCTCTCTCTCTCTCTCTCTCTCTCTCTCTCTCTCTCTCTCTCTCTCTCTCTCTCTCTCTCTCTCTCAAGCTGAACAAAATTGAACACAAACACAACCGTCATTCACTTTAAATAACTAAACTTTCTCTCGACTAATGAACTAAGAACACTTCATTTGATTCACACACCTAGTTAACACCTAGTTACTGTCCAAATTAATAGTTATTATGATCCTGGTTAAATAATAATAATGACCTTCCCAAGTGGTAGATACTGTAGCAAGCACGTGCTTGCTACAGTATCTTCTTACGATTATCAGTACTTCTTACGATGAACATTAAATTTTCAACTTCAAATTATGTATGCGGTACAGGCTTTAAAGATGTATCTGTTTATTTAATTGATCATTATTGGTTACAGAACATGATCCCCTGCTACTCACCATTGCTGAGTTGTGTTCTCCCATGGGATAAACATACTGCCTTTGGAACCGAATGGTGACGGGGCCCGGAGACTCTGGTTGTGCCAATATCCCAAATGTTACAACCATCATTGCTGCCACGTACACCACGCCTGTCGAACGCCACTGTCTCACCTCACCTGTTTAATGTAAGTACACACTGTGGACGATGGGATGAGTATCCGTCACGCTTAAACAGCTAAATTATTCTTATTACGGAGATCAAAGTGAGTTTCAGATTGTAATCCATGACATATAAACTCTGGAAAGAATGTAACTGAAAAGCTAATGTAGAATTGAATATTATATTTATAAAGGGTAAAATTTTACATTTTTACCATAATGGCGTTTGTTTACGTCTACGTCTCGGGACTACACCTCCTCTAACTCCCTACTTTTGGTCATAGAGAACAGTTGATAGCTTCTATATTAATGTAACCTAACCTAAGCTAACCAAACCTTAACCTACATTGACAAATAACATAACCTTGTTTAAACCAAACTAAACTTTATTTTTCGAAGAGGTCTCACAGAAAACATTGAATATTTCACTAACTAAGAATTTGCGACAGGAATGTAATTAAGAAAACCTTCTCAAAATGCATCAGGTAATGCAAAAATATAACCCTGAATTCTCTAGAGCGTTATGGTGAAGATGTAAAATAATACCTTATAAAGCATAATCACACACACACACACACACACACACACACACACACACACACACACACACACACACACACACACACACACACACACACTCATGTATGTTAAAAATTAAAAATGGTTAACGTCCCCGCCTTGGCGCCTTCTACTAGGCAAGGCGTGCGTTCGAATCTCGCTCAGATCGCTAAGGACTTTTCATTGCCAGGGAGTAATTACTGTCCCCCGTAAGCAAGGAGATGTGCTACATTAAGGGGACACAAACCACCACCCAGAGAATAGCAACAGTAGTCCATAATTCATTTACAAGGAACGGGGCTCGTCTGTTCAATGCTGTGCCAAAGGTCATCAGGGAGTTGACTGGAGTATCCACTGACTCCTTCAAGCGTCAGCTGGACAGATGGCTGTCATCAGTGCCTGACGAGCCCCTAACGCCAGGCTACCCCAGCACCGGAACCAATTCTTTGGTGTGCCTGCACACCACCAGTGAAACGGAGCTGCCTGGCCACAGCAGAGGTCCACCTTAGCTGCGCCCTGAGAGGCGAAATTCTACAAAGTGAACAAAGTGAAAGTGAACATAGATTCGTCTCTATGAGCTCCTTCGAGGAGCTGACGATCACCTGTCCAGCGCGTGATCCTACAGACCATGGTGAATAACACACACACACACACACACACACACACACACACACACACACACACACACACACACACACACACACACACACACACACACACACACACACACACACACACACTAAAAAATCTTACAAATAAGTGTATTAAAGTGTGTTATCTTGTTAACATTAAACAGAACTGAAAACCTCAAACTTTAAATGGTAGACTACACTTAAACTTGTTTTTTTTTCGGATACATTCCACAAATGGAATGGAAATCTTTATTTCTAGTTTTATTTCATTGAAGCAGCTATCTGTGCAAGCAAAGCTTACTTTCGTTCCGCGTCCAAAATGTTGTGGCATTCATTTTCTTAGTGTAATGCACGAGTTGTCTTACGAGTCGTGGACAGCAGCAACAGAAACAATTTTAGTCACCTCTAGTCACTAGTTAGCAAATGTTTAGTGTTGTTGGCTGGCACCGTGACTGTCACTGAAGAACTTTCTCACAGTTCACAGGCCGCTCCCAATACCTCCCTTTCCTCCTGTACACCTCCTCTCTCAAACAAACACCACTTATAACCACTTAACAACACATGCACTCCTCCTGGTCATTAGTTAAATTCACGTGACACACAACGCTACATTATTGATCATATGCTGTCATGGGTTTATTTACCTCCGCATTAGAACAGATCCAACCGTCTTTTAAAGCTACCTATATTGACTCAGCATTTACTACGTGTCCACCCAGCCTATTCCAATCGTTCACTACTCTGTTGGTGAACCAGTACCTACCTATGTACTTCTCCCCTTTTAACTATCTTATAGAGTCCCCTTTTTAATCCATTTAATCCATTTTGGATAATTTCTACTTGACCTAATCCTCCTCTTAGGTATATACTGTTCCTGCCCTGTATGAATTTCCCTAACTATGCTACTATAATGCAATTCCACCTCAATGTTTTGATCCTCCTCTCTGCCTACTCCTATTCCCTCCCAATCTATACTCTGGAGGTGGTGTCTGAGACCGTGGTAATACTAATTGGCTTTTCTAAAATCTGGTACTAAAGCAGTGTTTTGTTCTACCTTTCTCTTTGCATTAATCTTGAATCTAATTTCATGGTGGTCACTAACATCAAATCTAGTTCCTACCTCAACCTGGCTGACCAAAGTTTCATTAATCGTAAAGACCAGATCTAAAACATTTCCCTGTCGCGTTGGTTCCCTTACAAGTTGTGTGAAAAAACCATCCTGGACGACATTTAAGAATTCCTCCGAGCACCCGTCTCCTGTCATACTATCCCAGTCTATTTTCCTATAATTAAAGTCCCCCATAATGCACACATTATTATACCTAGATGCCCTTGCAAGCTCCTGCATCAGGGATGCACTAGCTGCTTCGTCTAAATCCGGAGGCCTATATATAATCCCTACAACAAACTTTTTCCCACCTATAATAATGTCAATTACTTAATGATTCCGTATTCCTATCTGTTTTTATTATGCTATTGACATAGCTATTAAACGTGTTTCTAACGTACAGTGCTACATCTCCCCCTCTCCTCCCTTCTCTATTCCTGTAAAAAAAATTGTACACATTGATCTTCGTGTTGGGTGTGTTAAGAGTATAATTTAGATCACTGATGAATCCATGTATTAAGAAGCTGAGTGGATTAGATTCCACATTTACATTCGACAGCAAAGTTGATAGTTATCTTGTGTCTTTTGATTGCTATAGCCACTAGGAAATAGGAATGGCTTATGTTGTTCTAGCGTACTGTAGTATATGAGGCATATACGTATATTATACTTGGAGCGTCCACTCTCATCCCATACCAACATACGCAAGAATACGAAGCAACGCATAAACATTTAATGTAACGATAACTCAAACCATATCATGATTACTTTCAAAGAATCTATAGAATTAGGAAAACCACTTGGTTATCATATTTCGTTTTAGAAAGAGCGGACAGTCTGCAACATGACAAAAAAAAAAAAAATAAATAAATAACATAAATACTCCCTTGGCAAGGAACAATATTTTATTAGGGGCGTGAAGACATTGATTAACAAAAATTGGGCATCGATTGATACATGTAATAGATATTTGATGGACATAAACACGTACCTCTATTATATAGTCTCTTATTGTGTTTCATGTATCTAATACATAAGAATAAACATCAGAAGACCTCTTGGTCTAGAACTACTGTAGGTTATCTGCTGGACTACGTATTATGACTAGTAACTAGTAAGAGAATAACATAGAACAAAACAAGGCTCTCTAGTCTCTACCCGCCATCTCTCCCTCCGGCAATGTGCTGGCAGAAAAAGTTAGAAAGTAATACCGTGTATCCTGTAGAAAATGAAGACATGGAAATTCTATAGTAAAGAATAAAGTTACAGTAGAGGAAATGTGTATAACCACACTGTAACACATCTGGAAAGCACGCCTAACACTGCAGACAATAGGATAAAATAATATGAAAATGATACATAAATGAACAAGTAAATTGAAGAAAATCATAAGTGTTTTAAGTTGTTACATTGCCTTTATCCATTTTTTAATTAGATTTTCTTTATGACAGAAAAAATGGTATGAGAAAGTTAATGATAAGTGAGCCAGTGAGTGGACAGTCACAGTACACCGCCAGGACTGCCTGCCTGATGGCACGATAAACACACCCGCGACCTCACACCTTTTAAGTTTAATGGTGTGTTGCCATTAGCCATGACAAACCACTTAACTACAGAGTGATCATTCAACGAACTTGGTCTATAATAACAAAAGCCGATCAAAACAGGCAGTATAATAATGATTTGCAACATTAATTTTCTTTCCAACAGCACATAAAATGCTAGTAATAATAATAATGATAACTATAATAATAATAATAGTAATAATGATAATGATAATGGTCTCTCGTTAACCCTAGTAGAACTATATGATCTATAGTTATCTAGTTCGGGCGATTATTCAATCACCTTATCAATCTTCTACAAACTAATTAGTTAACGATTTTTTTTCTTCAAATACGCGGGAAAAAATAAAACAAAAGAAAAAGGTGTTAAGTGATCTATAAGGAAAAATATTACTGGTGCCCTATATTAATAAAAGAAACAGTGATATAGGTACGATATAATAAATTAAGAAATATAATAGATAATGTAGCTATTAGAAAGCGTAAGAAAGTAAGAAGATAGGGTTATATTTATTTTGTAACTATAGTATATACTTCTATTTGTAATTTAATTTGAATAAAATACAAATATTTATCATGAAATACACTCAAACAAATAAATATGTTCATCCTACTAACGATATAAAACTGTATATATGTCTAAATGTATAGAAATATAGATAAGATAGACTATAGATAAATTAAATATAACAATGCTACAAATCTCCTCTCTGGGCCGTAACAAGAGCAGCTAACAAAAAATAACCACTAAATTATCCCTACTATTACAATGCAAATATGAGTATAAATAAATTAAATATAATATAGTTGCTTAAAATAAATACGAGTTTGGCGCCAAAATGGAGGTCGGACCGTCGGACTAAAAGGTAAACATTGGGTGTGGACGCGTTAGGTGAGGGTAATAATCTGTCTTTTTATCGCATTCCACAACACCAGATGATATATATGTAACACCCAAGACTCGTATTACTAACATGGATCTATAGTTGATATATAAAGCTTGGGAATGTATAATTATAGATAACAGGAGTACTAGTATACGTGTTAGGTAAATGTTTTCCTTTCGTCAGTGAGTTTTGTTTGTTTTTTTAAGTTATTTCGTTGTATCGTAAGTGTATTAGGTTGTTAGTTTTATTCACAAGGTTGTTGTATGAATGTCCTTTGCTCACTCTTTGGTCCATGATAAAGAAAACCTCTGCTTACACTCCCAGTCCTTGCATAACGTTAAACACTTATACAAGGTCACTAATAAGTCTCATACAGTCTTGGTGAGCCTTTCTTCGTCATTTTCTATGGATATTTTATGTTATCTATGGTTGTATGGTGTCCAGGCTTGCTGATAGTACCCCAAATGTGCTCTAACTAGGATTTATATAATGTTATTGAATTATCTTTACTCTTGAATGCTGTGGTCTTCCTTATGCTTGTGGTTTTCCTCGTTATGATTTGTTTATTTTTTTACGTTATATCCAATTTATTTATTTAATGTTAACCAAATTAGGTAGTTTTATGTTAGTTTTCTGTTGTTTATCTGTGTTTTATTCCTTCAATTTATTTTATTTGGTATCAACCTAATTTAACTTAATCTAACTAGACCTACAGCCTCCTCGCTAGTTTAATCTGTTCAATTTTTCTATACCTAATGTAACCTAACAAAATTAATTCTAACCCAACCTAACTTAACCTAACTAAACTAATTCTAACCAAACCTAACGTATCCTAACTAAACTAATTCAAAGTGATTAGAGATACGGCAGTTGTACCGCATTGTAATCTGCTATTCCTACAGCCTGTGCTTAATTCTATACCTAGTAAAGCATATTTCAAGTTAGGTTAGGTTAGGTTCAGTTATATAAGCTTTTAACCCCAAAGTTAGTCACGTGCCGTATCTATAACCGAGCACTATGAGGATACGGCTTACGTTAGGTTATGGTTAGATTAGGTTAGGTTAGGTTATATGTTTGATTGTTTTTTTGCCATGTGATTGCGAATGTGTTCCGTATTGCTTCAAAACTGTAATATAAAACAATTCTGTATTGGTTGTGATCTTATACATTTACATTACATTATCAGTCTGTGTGTGTGTGTGTGTGTGTGTGTGTGTATGTATAATTGGAGGGAGCACCGTACAACACATATGTTTGCCTTGCTGTGTGAATGGCCTCTACATCATTAAAACCATCAACAAGAAATTCAATTATAAGTATTTTTTCAGGGGAGGGGGGGGGGTAGGGGGTAATTTATAGTGAACATCGTGTCGTAACATAACTGTCTGACACTCACAGCTTTGCGTGTGCTGCGGAGTGTGGTGGAGAGAGAGAGTGGATCAGTAAATCTACACACGTACACGCGCACGCACACACACACCTGCTGTCCCGTTTGGAGTGAAGATGACAGGTGTGAGTAAGAAGAGGAAGCTCAGTGAGGCAAGGAGGGAGGTGCAGCTCAAAAGGTGGAGGAGATACGAGGAAAAGTCAAGTGACAAGGCTAAGGCTGATGCTACCACTGCTGACACTACCACTGCTGGCACTACCACTGCTGACACTACCACTGCTGACACTACCACTGCTGACACTACTACTGTTGACACTACTACTGCTGACACTACTACTCCTGCTCCTGCTGATGATGATGATGATGCTACTACACCTGCTGACGCTACACCTACTGCAGCTGATGATGTAGCTGCTGACACTGCACCTGCTCCTGATGCTACTCCTCCTACTCCTGTTCCTACTCCTACTCCTCCTACTCATGCTCCTACTTCTGACTCTACTTCTGCTCCTGCTCCTACTACTGCTCCTACTACTGCTCCTGCTCCTGCTCCTACTCCTACTCCTACTCCTACTCCTACTCCTGCTCCTGCTCCTGCTCCTGCTCCTACTCCTACTCCTACTCCTACTCATGCTCCTACTTCTGACTCTACTTCTGCTCCTGCTCCTGCTCCTGCTCCTGCTCCTACTCCTACTCATGCTCCTACTTCTGACTCTACTTCTGCTCCTGCTCCTGCTCCTACTCCTCCTCCTCCTGCTCCTGCTCCTGCTCCTGCTCCTGCTCCTACTCCTACTCCTACTCCTACTCCTGCTCCTGCTCCTACTCCTACTCCTACTCCTACTCCTGCTCCTACTGCTCTTACTCCTACTCCTACTCCTACTCCTACTCCTGCTCCTGCTCCTACTCCTACTCCTCCTACTCCTACTCATGCTCCTACTTCTGACTCTACTTCTGCTCCTGCTCCTACTCCTCCTCCTCCTGCTCCTACTCCTACTCCTACTCCTACTCCTACTCCTGCTCCTACTCCTACTCCTACTCCTACTCCTGCTCCTGCTCCTACTCCTACTCCTACTCCTACTCCTACTCCTACTCCTGCTCCTACTTCTGACTCTACTTCTGCTCCTACTCCTGCTCCTACTTCTGACTCTACTTCTGCTCCTACTCCTCCTCCTCCTACTCCTGCTCCTACTCCTACTCCTACTCCTCCTCCTCCTCCTCCTCCTACTCCTCCTTCTGCTCCGACTCCAACTCCCCCTCCTCCTCCTGCCCCTGCTGAGGTTACTGTCGTTGAATTGGCATCGGACACAAGACGGGGTGAGCATACATTACTATTCTTTACTCATAAGTGTGGTTTGCACTGTGCAATGTACTGTTAAACATGATGTATCTTTATCAAAACGTATTATTCCCTAGAAAAAGAGGTGGTGATCTAGTGGCTAGTGGTCAAACATACCAACTTAGAGTCCCCAGTTTGAGTCCCGGTACAAGCTGGCCACTCTTTTCTTTGGTAATACCGCCTAAGATCACCCACACGCAACCTCAATGGGACTGCAAAGTTATATGCATTGAGGAGCTTCCGCTGGCATCATGAGCCCACCAATAAGAAACAAGGCGTCACTTAAAAGATCTAACCTGTGCCGCTAACGGGCCGAGGCTGACCATCTAACACTAGTGGTTCCCAAACTTGTTCATTTTGTTACCCAATTCAACATGGTACATTAGGCGTGTTAACCCTTTCACAAAATGTTGTCAATATGGATGTATATGGCTATATTAAAACGCTACATATACAGTGGAACCTTGACTTACGAGTTTAATTCGTTCCGTGACCGAGCTCGTAACTCAATTTGCTCGTATATCAAATCAATTTTCCCCATTGAAATTAATTGAAATGCCATTAATCCGTTCCAGCCCCCAAAATAGCACCCAATTTTTTGTTACGTGTTTTTAAATAAGAAAAATGTATTTATAAATAACAAATATTGTATAAAAACATAATAAAAGATAATGTAAAGCAAATCAGCATAATTGGCTCGTGCCTTCTTGCAGGTGATACCCTCCGTCACGGTATCTCCCGCAAGCTCCTTCTCCCTCACCCACATAAATAGCAGATTCTCCATCTTTTCATGGACAGAGGTCCGGAGCTTAGAAATTATTTTAACGCCCTTGGCTGATGTTATAGCCTTTATCGACTCCTTCTGCTTCAATATGGTACATATCGTAGAAGTACTGCGCTCGTATTGCCTCGCCAAGTCGATTACTCGCACACCTTGCTCATGTTTTTTTTATGATTTCACGCTTTATTTCGATAGACATCATCCTTTTCTTCTTTGCACTGCTGTCCTTTCCTCTCACTTTCTTAGGACCCATGGTTACAAACAAGAAATTTGGTAAATTAAATGCACAAAAGCACAGAACGCGAGCACAACAGAGATCCTTACGCGGCGAGGTAAACACAAGCAGAGAAAGAATTTTGCACGGGAAAGCTGGGCGGGTGTATGGCTGTGTTCACTAAAGGCCGGGTCACACGGACAATTTTTTGTCGACCTCGTCTCGCTGGAATATTTCGTCGACGCTGTGGTCACACGATGAAGTGCCGAGTCAGCGCCAAGACATCATTCGGCAACGCCCGAACCGGTAAATATAACCGAACTGTACCAACTGTATCAAAACAAAGGCAGAATTCCCTACGTTGAAGACAGTCAAGACACTCATCCTGCTTCAGTGCTCCAAAATGAACGGCGCCAGTGACATGGATTCAGATGTAAATATTGCAGAAATTGTACTGCTGCTAGCGTTAAAAAGAAAGCAGCTGCAACAGAAGAACGCAGCCCTGACGCTGACTCGTACCTCAAATTTTGGCTCACAATTCAAAGCAAAAAATCGACTGAGTGACGGCTCGTGTCTCAAAAAACTCGTATGTTGGGGCACTCGTAAGTCAAGGTTCCACTGTATTGTTCTTTTCTGTCACCCCTCCATTATATTGCCCTTAGTTTGGGAACCACTGATCTAGGCCTCTATTAAGCCTACCAGCGCCATGGGTAAAAGAGAAAAAAAATTAATTCACCAGTTTTCAAAAATATATCTACAAAATTGTGCGCGGCCAAACCAAAATATACGTAAATAAAAAATATATATAATAAATTTCTAAAGGATGATTTCTGTACAAAACCAAGTGTGTTCATTCATTGTGTGTGTGAAACAAAACTACATATCATTATTATTATTATTATTATTATTATTATTATTATTATTATTATTATTATTGATTGGTGTTATGAGCCATACTTACAGGAATACTTACCTACATATGTGTGTGTATTATGTGTGGAATGAAGGGAACAGTTATGATGTACATGCATTATCACCTTTATAGACCAAGGTTGTCATGTATCATACTTCAAGCTCAGGTCTAAACAATTATAACCTTTTCCTTTTTATTTTTATTTTAGCTATTTCCTTTAGGCATGTTTGTTTTTTTCCTGTTGAATTTGTAGTCATGCATAATTAACCTAACATATCTCTCTCTCTCTCTCTCTCTCTCTCTCTCTCTCTCTCTCTCTCTCTCTCTCTCTCTCTCTCTCTCTCTCTCTCTCTCTCTCTCTCTCTCTCTCTCTCTCTCTCTCTCTCTCTCTCTCTCTCTCTCTCTCTCTCTCTTTTCACAGTAGAATTACCATTGCAGCAGCAGCAGCAGCAGCATTACTCGGTATGTCATTAATTATTTGTATAACGATAGTAATTATGCAGGACCTAATTAGTAGTAGTAATCATTAAGTGTGTTTGTGTAACTGTATATACTAAAAACACTAACTAACTAACTAAACTAGTTATGTTAGAAAGTAATTATTTAGAAATCAGGGTTAGATTAGGTATTAATAAAGGATTGAAGCCTTCTGGAACCCCTAAACCCCCTTGTGCATATGTGATAACCCTTTAATTAACAACCTTTAACGACATGCACTAATTACCTTCATTAACCTTGTATGCCGTCACAGGTGGTTACATGTGAATTAGAAGAATCCGATCCTATCAGTGACAAGGATCCGAATGCAAGTCTCAACCACCACCACCATCACCACCACCACCATCACCACCCTTCCCTTGGTTCACTCCTCCACCCTTCCTACCTCCACCATCAGATGGCTCCACCGATCGAGAGTAAGGATGTGATATAACTCTTTCTAGCATACCTCATTCAATTTCAAAGTTAAACAAGGGTTGAAATATTAAGTCAAATGTTTTAGGTCAGGTTAGGTTAGGTCAACTCGTCACGTCCATAATCCATCCTCCTTTTCCCTCCCCTATAAAGAACATTTAGGTCAGGTCGTGTTATCTATAATCCTTCCTCCTTCTCCTTCCTTACAGAGAATATGATTACACTGAGTCATATGGTACAGGAGGTGAGGGAGTTGTACCTCGGCAAGAGCCTTCGCACCAGTCCTTTCACCTGTAATGCAATGTCTCCTAAGGTCATCCTCATGCGACTCACTGAAAAGTATATTGAAAAGTATACCATGTTGGGTCTTGTGTAAGTATATGAGGAAGTGAATGTTGTGTATTTTATTTTTAGTGTAAGTATATGAGGAAGTGATTTTTGTTATATATGTATAAATTGTGTATTTTATTTTATTTTCAATGTATGTATCGGAGGAAAGTGTTTTTAGTCATACATAAGTTCTGTATTTTGTTTTGCGACTACGGAACGCTGTATGAAGTTAAGATATTTCACTACCACTACGCTGTAACTGTACCACCTATTTCATAACTCCTCTCTCTACTTCAGTGATTCCCTAACTGGGGGTAATATAAGTTTTTTTTGGGTAATGGAGGGGTGACAGAAAAGAAAATATATCTAGTGTTTTAACATAGCCATATACATCTCTCTCTCTCTCTCTCTCTCTCTCTCTCTCTCTCTCTCTCTCTCTCTCTCTCTCTCTCTCTCTCTCTCTCTCTCTCTCTCTCTCTCTCTCTCTCTCTCTCTCTCTCTCTCTCTCTCTCTCTCTCTCTCTCTCTCTCTCTCTCTCTCTCTCTCACTCTCACTGTCTCTCTCTCTCTCTCTCTGCTGTAAACCTCTAATCTCATTCTTTATATTCTTGTGCAGGAAGAACGAACCTCTGAGTGAAGAAGACTCCTGGGACCAAGAATGGAACATGAACATACTAGAACCAGTTGTAGAAATATCTGACAAGCCTAAAGACAACTCCAAGAAGAGGAAAAACAAACCAAACATCGGGCAGAGTAGGAAGCGGGGCAGACCACCCAGAGTCAACCCCATGGAAGGTGATGTAAGGCAGGAGAGTGAATTTATCAACGTGGCTTTGAAACAAGAACCTCAGGAGTTAGTAGCAGATCCAATAGGAGTGTCAGTGCCATTAGAAGATATATCCAACATACCTTTGGCAGCGATACCTGTGGGAAGTGCCTCTCCTCTCCCTCTATACCAGGTGCCTACGGGGGGGCTAGCTGTGTATTTACCCCCCACGCAGCCCCTAGCAATGCAACACCCTGTGGAGTACTCAGTTCAAAGCACAAATAACTTACTCGTACACCCACAGGAAAGCAGGAATAGTGGCGTGGATTTAGCGGGGAGTAGTATAAAACAAGAGGAAATGAGTAATGTTTTTGTGGTGCCTTTCGGAAGTGACCTTGAGACGGAAGCCAATGCAACATCACAACAACAACAACAATCCGGCGAGCCAGATGTAATTGTATGTGAATCACCGGCCGAGGAAACAAGGAAAAGCAGAAAGGAGGCCATTGCTGCTAGCATTGGGGTGGCCAGCGGCTCGTCCAATCGTAAGTTGAGAGAGTTAACCTTCAAATTGGTGGAGCTTAATAATAAAAACTTGCAGTGTGATTCCAGGATTGACAAGATTAATGATGAGTTTAAAACTAGGTTACAAGTTGTTGAAATGGAGAAGAAGGAAATTGAACAGGAGATTGATAAGGTTTTAGCATCTATTCAGGATTGGAAGAACACTAAGAAGCAATATGTAAAGCAGTAGTAGTGACAGTTATGCTGGGATCACACACCTGCCATCCAGCATCTCCGACTCTGCGATGATGGGACTATGATCAAATTTGTGGAATCGCAATTTGCAACATTGTTACTATGCTTTAATCTTAGCAGCAGCGAAATTAGTCGCAAGCATTCGCAGTAACTTAGCGTGACTCAGGAAGTGACTGCGATTATGTTCAATTTTTCAACATTTTCGGGATCGCAGAAAGTCACGGAGGATGGATGGCAGACGTGCGATCCCAGCATTTGTATAGTTATATACTAATTAAGATAAAGTATTGTTTCATAGTAAGTTATGGATCACACTGCCAAATATATTTATACCAAGGAATGGTGTGGACATTCTTATTTATCTCCATCTTATTTGATGATTTATTTAAGAGCTACTAATAAATGATGTTCTCTTATGGTTCAATTTCATTCAAGGTATTATTTTTGCCTTATTTATCCCTGTGTTAGGTGTAGAAAGAACACCCTGAGGAGTGAGGACGGAGCAAGGGAAGACCTAGCCTGTCATCACTTAGAGGTATAGTTATTATTGATTTCCAACCTTATCTTTTACAGTAAACCCTCTATAAATCGGATCAATTGGGGGAACCCCTTCTCGATATATCCGAAGATCCGATATATCCGATTTATCCTGCTACACACGAAAAATCACTAAAACTTCCATCCAAACTTAATACAGATAATAATTGTATTTTTATACTTGCCTGTATTTATGTATGTTACTTCTATGCTCTGTCATCAAATATAACTTCTGGAACCTCGGGTGTAGTGACGGAAATTGTATGTGTGTGTATTTAAAAGCTGAAAGAGCGGTTTGGGAGCCAAAAGAGCCGGCTCTATTGAGTGAACGAAAATGAAAGAATCGGCTCCCTGAAAAGAGCCGGAATTCCCATCACTAAAACTGACCAAGGAACAACGAGCATCAGCGTGGGTGGCTGGTTTGGCAGGAAACTATACCGGATGCTCGCCGCATATATCGCCGCCGTTCGATTTAGATGAAAATAATTCGGTGGCTGTATAGTCCGATATATCCGACATCCGACTTATATATATCCGATATATAGAGGGTTTACTGTATTTATATAACTTAATCAACGAAATTTAATCATTCCACAATACTTAGACATGATTAATATTATCTTATTCCCGAAGAGAAGGTCTCGTAGAAAACATTGAATATTTCACAAACTAAGAATTTGTGATGGAACTGTAATTAAGAAAACCTTTTAAGAATGCATCTGATAGTGTAAAAATACAACTTTGAATCCTCTAGAACATTCAGGTGAAGATTTAAAATAATACCATTAATCATTTTCCATCTTACAATAAGGGAGATGAAAAAAGAATAGTCATAATATGAAATAATGCAAGAAGGTTGATGGTGAGGAGAGATGTTATTTTACGTGATGAGAGAAAGAAACTCAATATCTTATATAATTGATTATTTTCCATCTTACATAAGTGAGATGAAAAAAGAATTAATCGTATGAAATAATACAGAAAGGTGTTAGGAGAGGTGAGGTGTGTTATATCGCGTGATGAGAGAGAAAAACCCAATATTATCTTATATGAATAATTATTTTCTATCTTAGATAAGTAGGATGAAAAAAAAATCGTAACATGAAAAATTGCAGGAAGTTATTATTTTTTCCATTAAAAGGGATACTAGCTAAAGAAAAAAAAAAATACGTAGAAAAAAACCCCGCAACTGTGAGAAGTGGTGTGTGTTAAGTTAGGTGATGGTAGAGGGCAACCCACGCCTAAACCACACCTGGGAACACCACCACCTAACAAACAGGATAACATTAACCCTTCTGACCATCACCTCAGTACTACGTTAACACTGATACCACCACCACTACCACAACACTCACTTAAACCTAACTAAACTAAACGTAATACTACACCAGAAAAAACCCCCAGGTAGTACACGTATTATTTAGAAATATATTAAAGTGGAAAATTCAACATCATGAACGTTGTACCTACATATACAGACATAAACAAACTTAACTTAACTTCAACGTAAAACTATACCCGAAATAAAAACTGGTACACGTAGCTATTATGAGAAATATATTTACATGGAAAATTCAACAATATCATGAACGTACATACATACATACATACATTGGACTTATTGAAACGTGATAGTGAATAATGAAGTTGTGTTTACTGTTTATTCATCCGAGGCAGAGAAAGGAAGGAGGAGGAGGAGATGAAGCAATGAAGTGAAGTGAATCAATGACAGTTTAATACAACCTACAAATATATAATGGGACAGCGGTGGTGCCATTCTCTACCTAACGGCCAAGGTAAACGGTACATTATCTCTCTCTCTCTCTCTCTCTCTCTCTCTCTCCTAATCTATATCATTTCCGTTTTTATATTCTTTTGTCGCATCCCACATTGTCAACGAGGTATATATATGTTGTAATGGTTTATTTTTGTTTGAATATTAGTTACTATATTACTATTATATTATTAATCAATATACACTACAGTTTAGAAATAATTGTATTAATCATTAACATGCATTTCTTTGTTCTGATCAATTATAGTGCAACCACTACTACTACTACTACTAATATTATTCCCTGTTAAACGCGGGTATCGACAACTACCTGAACCTGAACCTATAGGTGTCGGTGGTGCTGGCTGAAATCAGAGGAAAAATAGCCCAGTGTGATATCCGCTTTTAACAGGGAATAGTAGTAGTAGTAGTAGTAGTTGCATTATAATTGATCAAAACAAAGAAATGCATGTTAATGATTGATACAACATACACAGAGTTTAAACTTTCCATATTCTTTTTTTTTGTATTAAAGTCTAAGACAAAGTTAATTCTAATAAGTCAACAAGATATTAATGTGGCAATGATTGGAATACTTAACTTTCTATAGTCTCCCAGCGAGGTCAAATAACTCATTCTTCACTCTCTCTCTCTCTCTCTCTCTCTCTCTCTCTCTCTCTCTCTCTCTCTCTCTCTCTCTCTCTCTCTCTCTCTCTAAGCAAGTTTTTCTCTAAGTTACCTGTTTATCTTATCACAAGATAAATTGAGCTCTTACTGCTACTATCTCTTTTCCTGTTCATTTTTTCTCTCTCTCTATCTCTCTGTTTTGTGTGACAGTTCTTGCTTATTTACGTCATATTAACTATTTATTTATTCATTTTGTTTAAAGTGATACTAACCCTCCCCCCTCCCCCCCTCCCGCCCCGTGTGTTTGAAGGGGTTCGAAGCGGTAGTTGTAGTTGGACAGGCAAGAACCAAGACAAGAGGCCAGCTACGCAACCTCACCACGAACAAGATGACAGATGGGAAATCAACCTCAGCGATTTAGAATTCATTAAAACCATTGGGAGAGATTATTTAGGGACATCTTGGAAAGGTAAATAATTCAATTAAAACTTCTATCACTTTCAATTTTGATGCTATTTTGTTTATTCATCATTTATCGCTATGTGTTAATCCAACCCTTGATTTATGTTTATAGATTGCAATATTTCCATTAATTTATCTATGTGGTTAGCGTAGAGTATATTAAGTTAATGTATTTCACTGTATTTTACTCTCAATCCATTTTCTTTCTTTATTTTGAAGCGCACGTCTGGTTAGGGAAATGGCGGAACAGCTTCGAGGTGGAAATCAAAACAGTGGAGCTAAACAAAAAAGGCGCCAAAGAGTGTCTGAAGGAGATGGAGCTTATCAGAGGCCTTCGTCACCTAAACTTAATGAACATAGTAGGAGTATGCACGGAAGATCGCAAGGTGCACGTGGTCACAGAGAGGCCATTCAGCGTTGAGTTATTGCAGTACTGGTTAAAACGCTGTGAATTGTCAGCTCTTCCTCTACACCTCCACATACTGTCTCAGGTATACATATATATTTTTTATTTTATTTTATTTTATAGGGTTATGTAACAATATTTAGATAACATTAGTGTGTTCTCCCAAGGTTAATAGTTGATACTTACATGTCAGATAGAATTAACATTGCAGAATATCATGCAATATAAATATCAACTTCCGGAAACTTATGGCAAAAAAAAAAAGGTAAGAAATTAGTAGGCTAACCTTATCTCTATATCATCCTTTTTTTCTTTTTTTTTCTCTCTCTACCTCTTTACCTATATATGTGGCTGCAGGTGGCTAGTGGCATGGCTTACCTAGAAGACCACGGGTTGCTGTACTTGGAGCTGGCTACGAGGAACGTTTTCATGACTCGCGATTTGGTGTGTAAACTGCAGGTGTGTGGTCTGGTCAGGAGGTGCCGAGACGGGAGTGTTGCAGGTGTGTGTAGTTATACTGTGCAGGTGTGTAGCTTATTTTGTGTTTGTATACATAGGTAAATTGCGCTCCTGTTTTATTTTTTTATTTTTTATTATTTTTTTTATTTTTAGGGAAAACAAAAATACTTAGAAAAAAAAAATCGCTCATTGCCAGACTTTTTTTTATATGTATATATTTAAATTTGACTTTGTTGCTAGAAAGTACACTCGTAATTATTGTATTTGGATGTAGGTGGTGGTGGTGGTGGTAGCGGTTAGACAAAGCGAAGAATCTCAGAGTAATCTTATATTGTTTGATAGATCTTCCTCTCTCCTACCACCACATGGCTCCCGAGGTGGGTAGTGGCAGCGTGTCCATGAAAGTGAGCGTGTGGTCCTTTGGTGTGTTCATGCTGGAGGTGCTGAAAGGAGGGCAGTTGCATCTTCACGGTAAGAAACACGAATTATTATTATTATTATTATATATATATTTTTTAAGTATTGTCGCTTATCTTGTGAGGTAGATTTGTTTCTAAATCTATATATGTGCGTGTGCGTGTGTGTGTGTGTGTGTGTGTGTGTGTGTGTGTGTGTTTACCTAGTTGTGACTTACGGGAGAGGAGCTAAGCTCGTACTGTCCCATCTCCATAACTGCTTTCATCTAACTTTTTCTTGAAATTAATAACGTTTCTAGCACACACCACCTCGCCCTCCAGTCCATTCCACGTCCTGATGCTTCTCTGAGGGAAGCTGACCTTCTTGATATCTCTTCTACAGGTGGCAGATTTTAGTTTCCTTCCGTGTCCTCTTGTATCTCTTTCGCTTAGAACAAGTAGATCTTCTCTGTCTATTTGTTCCATTCCATTCACTAATCTGAACAATGCAATCATATCGCCTCTCTCGCGTCTCTTCTCCAAGGATGGAAGCTGCATCCTGGCTAGTCTCTCTTCGTATGGCAGATCTTGAAGTTCCGGAATCATTTATGTTGCTGCTCTTTGAACACGTTCCAGCTTTTTGATGTGCTTTTTTTCATGTGGTGACCAAGTTACTGCTGCGTATTCTAATCTAGGGCGAATCATTGTAGTGATTATCTTCCTCATCATTTCTTCATCAAAGGCAGTTCTTATGTTCTTCAGTAGATTGAGTGTGTGTGTGTGTGTGTGTGTGTGTGTGTGTCAGCATTTTCTTAAGCTATCAGTTTATGTATAGTATCGCAGGAAAAGAAACAATATATTATTAAATGAGGGGAAAAAAATGGTAACTAATATAATTGTATACTCTTTACTCTTCCATTTTTTGTGTAACTTCAAACCCAATTCTAATATTGTTGTACCATGAAGATTTATCACATCCGGGCTCTTCCTTATATCCACAAAAGCCTATAAGATCCATGAAAACCTATCTATCAATCACCTTATAAAACTACGTCACATTAGGTTAGGTTTGGTTTGGTTAGATTTACATCCAAATAAGCCTATAAGACCCATCTATAAAAAGACCTATCTATAAAAAAAAAAACCTTAAAACTACGTCACATTGCAGAGTACATGAACAACCAGGAGGTCATGCAGAAGGTCAAGAAAGGTCACGGCTTCCCTGTACCTAATAACTGTCCTCAAGATCTATATAAGCTCATGAAAAAGTGCTGGCTTCTTCCCGCCCAGAAGCGCCCAACCTTCGCCGCCCTTCGAGACACCCTAAAGGAAGCCGCTGCAGGATATTCAGAAAAAGACGTTAAGATGTGCTTAGAACCTTCATCAGAGTTCTAAATTTTCAGAGAGAGAGAGAGAGAGAGAGAGAGAGAGAGAGAGAGAGAGAGAGAGAGAGAGAGAGAGAGAGAGAGAGAGAGAGAGAGAGAGAGAGAGAGAGAGAGAGAGAGAGAGAGAATGTTAAGATGTGTTTAGAATCTTCGTCTTAGTTTTAATCCTTCAGAGAGAGAGTGATAGAGAGAAAATAATGACAAGAACAGCAGCAGTACGACTCGCAAACATCATTATCTACCAATTAGCTGGTGAATTAACAAGTATTAACCAGGCAGTAGAAGCTGATCCTAATTAACTAACACGAGGTAATCATTAAGGTAATAAGGACTAACTTTAATTAAACAGATGTATATTCCCTTCCATCCTTACTCTCAAATTCAACACTTAGACTTCTTTACATCTTATATAGTTTCGTTTCAATTTGTTTAATTCTTCTCCTGATAAACTAAATGATAATTGCCACATCGAAGGGAAGGAAAACTGATAAGGTGGTGTTGACAGTGGTATTGAAAAGTGTTCGATGTCGCCCACTTGTTTTATGCACACAATTAATATTACGTTGTTTATATTTAAATTATTTTAATTTTATTATTATAATTTTTTTTTGTGATGATTGCTTTGATGTTATTCCCTCGCCTCCTTCAGGTATTGTTATTTTTATTAGTAGTATTACTAATAGTATTAGTAGTAGCATTATTATTATTATTATTGTTGATTGATTTTTTATTATATTTTTGTATTTAATACTTATTACTCTATTGTATATCCATTCATTGATTTTATTTCATTTAAATCATTTTTTCTTTTTCTTTTAATTTATTTATTTATTTGGCACTTTTTATTCATGTTTTTATAATAAATTATATATTATATTATATATTATATTTTATATTACATTATATTTTTTAGTGTGTTAGTTTTATACATCAATTATTTCACGTCGCATCATAAACCATTAACCTTCACTGTTATTATTGTGTCACTTCTTGCAATACAACACAATACAATGATTCATACATTGATACAACATTGGTATTTATGACTCTTTCCCTGACACGTAACCTCTTGCGCATTGCTATTCTTTACTGTTTTATGGAAGGATTATCAGCTAGCTAGGCGTGTTGCAGCAATCACCAGTTTCCTATAACGATTAGTAACCATCCCAGCAAACATGGAATGAATGGGCCAATGATGGGCCAATGCTGGCACTCTGGCATTGCAAGTGTTGGGTCAATGCTGTACATTTTGGCTGCCAGTACTGGCCCAATTTAATTCAGTTATCCGTTTGCACCCTGGCATGTATGGGCCCGATACTGGATCTATGTTGGGCCAGATGTCGGATCAATGATGGGCCAATAATGGCACATCTACATCGTGTATGGCAGCAATCGGACCAATTTCACCGGTTTACCACCTTGGATATTGGCCCAATATAAAACCTGAATTCAAACAGATATTGTCCCAACACAGGACCTGAATGTAAACAGACGTTGGACCGATATATATATATATATATATATATATATATATATATATATATATATATATATATATATATATATATATATATATATGTATTATATATATATATATATATATATATATATATATATATATATATATATATATGTATTATATATATATATATATATATATATATATATATATATATATATATATATATATATATAAAAGGTGCATTGTTTGAAGAAAAAAAATTTGTTTTACAATTTTTTATTAAAAAAATACAAATTGTTTATCCTAAATTATAGTGACTCATATATCACAGCCATTTAAAAATAAAAAATCACAATGTCCCTGCTGATGATTAAGAAGATGACAAAATTACTCTATAATTATTTAGTAAATAATACACCACAGACATCATCAGAGGTAGAGGCCAGAGGAAAGAGAAAACAAACAGTAGGTAAAAGAAATAGTAGAGATCACCCAATGAAATGGGTCACACAAGCAATTCACTCTACCCTTCAAGCCCGAGGGGATCACAGACTACCCCCAAACCAAACTGATCCACAACATAAGTCGCTTTTGGGAAAACCATTTCTCAGCCTTTAAACTTAAAACATCACACACAATGAAGACACATCAGACATGTTCCAAAATTACACAAATGCCATAATATGCATGCAAAAAAAAAAATTCCATTGAACTGAGGTTCACTTCAGGCACAGTGGACACAGTTAACCTAACCGAATCTAACTGGTGGATCCCAAGAAATCATTTCTGACTGGCCAATATGAGGTTAGAAATGCTCCTAATAATTAAATATGAACCATCAAGTTTATTAAAACCACCGATAGTGTATTGGCTGAAACTGCAATAATAGTTACTGAAACTTGGCTCACAGGTGGTTTATTTGCCAACTCCTTGGGAGTGCCATCCCTTATACATAGACGAAAATTTACTTACCCAGTATAAGTTTTCTTCACTCCTTTATGCTTGACGCCGTGGTGACATATCAGCAACTATAATAGTGAAGTAGCTTTCTGCAGCCAACAGGAAACAACTTGTAGGAGTTGAAGCATGACTCACCTGGTGAATCATACAGAAGACGCCTTTCCGTAGTAAGTGCTGAGTCAATAGGTAGCTTTAAACGACGGTTGGATCAAAGTATGGATAAGGATGACAGGTGGGACGGCTAAGTATTGGATTATTCCAATGGCTCAGACTGGTGGGGGCTGCAGCTGTTGGCTGTCAGGGTACTGATGAAACGCTCTGTTCCGATATAAATGAGAATCGAATCTCTCCTAAACAACAGTTGCAGTATGAGCCCTACTGGTCTGTGCCTACTTCACTAGTTCCCACTTGATATGAGCATACGATTCTGTGCCAGCACTAGCAGTCAATAGGTAGCTTTAAAAGACGGTTGGATCAGAGTATGGATAGGGATGACAGGTGGGATGGCTAAATATTGGATTATTTCAAGGGTGTAGGTCATTTAACTGGCCTCTTGCAGTCTCCCCATTTCTTATGTTCTTATGTTCTTAAAACAGGTAGTATAATAATGATTTGCAACATTAATTTTCTTTCCAACAGCACAGAAAATGCTAGTAATAATAATAATGATAATAACTATAATAATAATCATAATTTGTTCGGGCGATTATTCAATCGATTGAATAATCGCCCGAACAAATTATGATTATTATTATAGTAGAATTATTGTAGAAGGTTGATAAGGTGATCACCTTATCAACCTTCTACAAACTTATGAAAGGGCCGTAGAAAAGCAAGTTTCAAATATCACAGGTTTCCCAGTGGTGAGTTGTGTGTAGAGTAAAGTCAGAGAGGCATGAAAAGTGTGTTGTCTAAAATTTTGTGTAAAGTGAAAACTTTGAACAAGACTATTCATCTAACTCATCTTCCATCACGAGCTGCTAACTACAACCTCACTGTCTGCCTAAAACAACAAACATATATATGATTACTATATCAACATAGTACTGCACCGATGTCAAGAAGGAAGACTTTAAAGTTTAAAGAGAAAGATATCTGCATGAAGGGCTATAACAGCCCATGAGAGTTCGGTTCAGATTGTTCTGCTGGAAATAATTATATGCTGTTTTATTTAACATTTTTCTCTCCACTGTTTGAAAGATGTATTATATTCTGTTTTATCAAATTTAAATGTTTAGTAATAGTAGGCGAGATAATGTATAGAAGAGCCGAGTCAATTATCTTGAACCGAGTCCAAGTAAAGTCGCTGTGAGCTGCAAGCAGGTCATGGCGCTGCAGAAAAACATATTTCAAGGTACTTGTAAATCCTATATCAACCCAGCTACTTTGCCAGGTGGTTTTTACTTACCAGTGTACTAATCATCGTAGCAGAAGGTTATTGTAATTCTATTCCCTATTGGTGTTTGGTAATACTCGATCAGCTGATAGGTATGGGCAAACCTCCCGGCTTGTTTATTTTTTATTTTTATTTTTGTTGGGTAGGTGTGTTTGCTATGTACCCTTGTCACCAACACACTTTCATTACATAGTGAGTGTTGAGGATAGACTAGGGTGAAATATTAAAAATGACCAGTTTTTCATCTACCGTACGAGAGTGGATAGTAAGACTGACTTAGGAAGTGATGTTGAAACTGTCAAGTGTAACATGACCATTTCTTATGTTGTCTGAGGACATTTGTTTTTTTCTTTTTGTAGTATAATGAGCAAGGTAAATATTCGTAAGACGACCCATTCGATATCTCCTTACCATTATAATGCACTGCACATTCAACCTCAGATACTTGTTCAGATCGGTAAAACTATACAATCACTACTCCACCCCTTTCTTTTTTCTCTCCTTCCCTACATATTATACATAGTGTCCTCAACACATCTGTGAAGGTTTCAGGCGGCGGAAACCATTATTTACCTCGCAAAACGTCTTTGAAGTTATGTTAGGTTATGTTATGTTAGGTTGGTTAAGTTAGATTGAGTTATGGTTAGGTTAAGGTTGTTAGGTTAGGTTATGGTTAGGTTAGGTACGGTTCAGTTAGGTTCGGTTATATAAGATTTTAAAATTTTATTACCCAAATCCAGAAAAAAATCTAAAGTTGAGAACCCTAACTTTTAAAATCTTATATAACCGAACCTAACTGAACCGTACCTAACCTAACCTAACCGTAACCTAACCTAACAACCTTAACCTAACCATAACTCAATCTAACTTGACCAACCTAACATAACATAAGGAGAGGCCTAAGAAATTCTGGAGCTACGTGAAAAGAAAACTTAAGACCTGCACTCAAATTTCTGAGTTAAAGAAAAAATCAACTGCTGAAATAGCCAGCTCAGATAATGGCATATGGTGTTAAGGGAAAAGCTCTCCAATGGATCAACGCATTCCTTAAGGGTAGGAGACAGAGAGTTCACGTCAGAGGCAACTACTCAAGCTGGAATGATGTCTTAAGTGGAATACCTCAGGGGAGTATACTTGGACCTGTGTTATTCGTCATATATATCAACGACATGCCTAACTGTGTTAGATCCAACATGCTACTCTTCGCAGATGACACAAAGATTTACCGGGGAATTCAATCTGATAGTGACACAACAGCTCTCCAGGAAGATTTAAGCTCTCTGCAAGATTGGTCCACAAGATGGCTGATGCCCTTCCATCTAGAAAAATGTAAAATAATGAAGATTCACAACATTAATAAACAAACAAGGGACACCTTGTACTATTTGGAAAAGGAAAAGGGGGAGAATGTACCAGTCAAGCAAACTGAGAGAGAAAAGGATCTTGGTGTCATAACAGATAAAAAAACTTACATTTGAAGATCATATCCACGACAAGATCAGTAAGGCCAACAGAATAATATGAATGATCATAAGATCTTTTGTACATCTTGACATTCCAACCTTCAGGACTCTATTCAAATCAATAGTTCGTCCACATCTTGAATATGCTCAGTCAGTTTGGTCGCCCTACAAGAAAAAGGATGTAAATTCAGTGGAAAATGTGCTTTGTAGAGCCTCGAAAATGGTGCCAGGGTTAAGAAATCTTAGCTATGAGGAAAGACTGAGGAGACTGGAATTACCAACGATGGTCTACAGGAGGATACGAGGTGATATAATAGAGATGCATAAGATTATGACTGGCAAATACTCCCCTGAGGTCAATATCAAATTCCAAATCAGAGACGGCACAACTCAGGGCAATAGCATGAAAATCTTTAAACCAAGATGTTGTGGACACATGGAACAGTCTTCCCAGGAGTGTGGTCTAAGCTAAGAATACACATTCCTTTGAAGTTAAACTAGACAAACATTGGGACGATCAAGATGTGAAATTTAACTTCAAGGAAACTCAAGTTATCAACCACAAATAGTCACAACAAACCTGAGGATGATCCAGACACCCAAGTCTGATCAGTCCATACAAACCAGGATCCGATCTGGACTTAGAGGTCACAGCAACCTGTGTCCAGTAATATCGTAAGGTATCGTAAGGTATAGCCTAACATAACTTCAAAGACGTTTTGCGAGGTAAATAATGGTTTCCGTCGCCTGAAACCTTCACAGATGTGTTGAGTATACTATGTATAGTATGTAGGGAAGGAGAAAAAAAAGAAACAGGTGGAGTAGTGATTGTTTAGTTTTACCTTCAGATCACCTCAACAGTTATGCCGCTCAATTATAGAAAAAAAAAAATTTTTGGTAAAATTTTACATCTTCATCATAATGGCGTTTGTTTACGTCTCCATCTTGGGATTGCACCTCGTCCAACTCCCTACTTTTGGTCATAGAAAACATTTGATAGCTTCTATATTAACCTAACCAGACTCTATTTTCTTTCGTAGCCACACGCCATTCTGGTGAAGATGTAAAAATTTACCAAAATAAATAGCTTTGTTAGCGTAACCTTCCCAGAGCTGCAGCTAAATAAGCCTAACTAAACATAACATAACCTAAATAAAAAAGAAAATTTCTGTAAACGAGTGGCATAACTGTTTGAGGTGATCTGAACAAGTTTCTGAGGTTAATGTGCAGTGCATTATAAAGGTAAGGAGATATCGAATGGGTCATCTTACAAATATTTACTGTGAGAAATTATGTTGAATTATGTTGTTTGGATGATACATATCTATTCTTGTAAAAAAAGAAAGTTAACATGAATGTAGTAATACCTCTGGCTGGAGTTTAGGACATCCCTTTATATGAAAAAAAAAACTAATTTATTGTACATATGTCTTTCTAACCATTTGCTTTCCCTTGGCTCAGGCTGTGGCCTTGGAGTGCGGGTGGCGGCAGTGACTTGGCTGCAGCCACGCCACTCCTCATCAGATGTGCGCTTCCTCACCAATCCTCGCATGGAGGCTCTCAAAAAGGGGCCTGGCGGTCGCTCTTCCTTCTCTGGGGACGTGGCTACTGTGTTTGGTGCATCGGGGTTCATCGGACGTTATGTGTGCAACCGTCTTGGGAAAGTTGGGACACAGGTAATGGCCATATGCCCAAACTTTAAGGATCTGGTGTAGATTGCAAAAAAAGAAGAAGAAAATGCTTTGCACCTCAAAGTACTATTATCCCTTTTAGGCGAGGCTTAGTTGGTGGTAAATGATCATGGAGGTTCCTCATAATGGACTTCTAATTGAAACCTTTGGACTTAGAATGGATTCCTCTGAATTTCACAAGGAGTGTATGAAAGTTAAGGTATAGGGTTGGGAACACCTCCCTTTGAAATTTTCGCGACTTCACAACAAAAGCAGGAGGGTCTTTTTCACCTCTTTTTTATTTATTTATTTTTTTTTTATTTTATTTTTTTTATGCCACACTTTTTAAGTAGGAAAAGATACTGCATAAGAGAGAGAGAGGGGGGGAGAAAAAACTTTTTTCCTGTTCTACACCAGACAGGAAAAAAAAGTTATGTCCTCGTTTTCTCCCTCCCTCCTGGACAAAATGGTTGAAACAGTGAGAAAGTTATCTTAATGTATGATATATGAAGTACAAAATTTACAATTTCTTCAGATTTAATCTTTAGCATATGGAAAATAATTTTCTTTTTCTTTTTGGAATATTAAGAATTATGTGTTCTTTGCAAAGTCTCAGGCTCAGGAACCCGTCACAAATGTTTTGGGTGCTATTGTATTATATTCCAATGAACCATTACTGATTAGATGTCATCTCTTCTCTTTTCCCTCCACACAGATCATCATCCCATACCGAGGCGATCACTATGATGTTCTCCGTTTGAAGCTGGTGGGAGACCTTGGACAAGTGCTGTTCTTGCCTTATCACCTCTGTGATGAGGATGCCATCCGCAAGGCTGTGAAGCATTCAAACATTGTCATCAATCTAGTTGGTCGTGACTGGGAGACTAGAAATTTTTCCTATGATCAGGTGAGTCCTCCCAGGCACTTGTTGGTTGACAGATGGGAGTCGTTACCACTAGACCACGGGAGTGGTGTAATGTAATGCTGCGTACGTGCTTGCTTGTGCAAGCAAGAGTAGGATATATGGCAAAAAGGAGATAAGTGTATTTTTTGCTTATCATAAAAAAAAGAAGTAATATTAATGATGAGGATGAAAGGCTTGGGACCTTATACCATGAACTATCAAGTATTCTTTTTATGGAAAAACCAAACAAAAAGGGCATCAGCCTCTGAGTGAGGCTCCAGAATATTCTTGGATAATAAACATAGTGAGAAGGAATGTGAACTAGGTAAAAGAGAACCTTATATTTTGGTTCTCATCAATATCTAAAAAGTTATTTGTTTTCCTCCCTTGTTCCCTAGGTGCACGTGGAGGGAGCCCATCGTTTGGCAAGCATCAGCAAGGAGATGGGAGTAGAGAGGTTCATCCATGTGTCGGCCCTTAACTCAGACAGGGAACATGAGGTAATGCACAACTCTTGTCACCCAGTCATCAAAGTTTAGTTTTCTTTATTAATTTCTCTGTTGTGAGGCCAGGCCAAGGGTTAAATATGGTTTACATATAAAAAGTTGAAGTTATTCCCTTAAGAATTGTAAGTTTCTTTGGATACTATTTTTGTTTATCATTAGTGAACATTGTTCTGTTAGTATTGCTTTTGTTTTGTGAAAAGATCTAATAGGTTATTATTTTCAGGGTTACATACTGACGGGTGGCTCCAAGTTCTTGAAAACAAAGGCCTTGGGAGAACAGGCAGTTAGGGATGCCTTCCCAGAGGCCACCGTTTTTAGGCCAAGCGATGTTTATGGCCAAGAAGACAGATTCTTAAGGTAAGAAATCCATGTATATTAATGATAACATTTATTAAAGGCAATTACAAGAAACTCTTGCTAAGTCTGACTTCAGACTTTCCAAAAGTGTCAATGGATGACAAAATGTTTTGCATGAGAGATGCACTGCACAGTATGTGAGATGTGTCAAAATTGTGACATTGCCAATGTAGGCAAGGTAAAATGTAGGTCAGGTAACATTCCAAATAAGCCAGTTATTATTTGGCAAAGTTTATTCAGGTTAGCTCAGGGCTGATGACCTATATTTGAAGTCTGACCTAGCTGTAATGCTACATTTTAAGTTTACTCAGCACTCAGTAATGTTCGCCTCATTCCCCAACCCAGGTACTATGTCGGCTTGTGGCGCCACCAGGGAAACTTTCTTCCCCTACCCAATGGTGGCAAAGACATCTGGAAGCAGCCAGTGTTTGTAAGTGACTTGGCAGCAGGAATCGTTGCTGCCACCAAGGACCCGGAGACTGCTGGCAAGACTTATGAAGCTGTCGGGTGAGCTTTCCCTTGGCTGTTTATTGTTGTTAATGTGACTTGAATTCCCTGTGGGCAGTCATCAGTGGACTTGTTGGCTTTTTGTGTTAGTCACAGTCAGATTTTTCAATCATGACAGCTACAAGGCATGTTGATTTTGACCTATTAGTTGTTGTAAAGGCTGCAAAATCCAGCCATTCACCCATCAATTGGCTGTTATCGGCCAGTAACGTAGGAGGTGGTTGAGTGCTAAGTAGTGTTATGGCAGGGTATCTACAGTTGGTCAAGGAAAACAAGACAAATACACCTCTAACAGTCTCATTTGCAGACAATCTTATAACTATCTTTCAAAGTTGTTCAGATTGTGCTGTTTATTCAACCTTGTGTTTCTCCTCTGTACAGTCCGTTAATCTATAGTTGTTAGTGTTGCCTTGCATTGGCAAAGAGGTCTTGGATGAGTAACACTCTGCAGACTTTTCATAGTGGCCAAGTACTATAGTCTTGTGGAAATAATGGTAATATAGAATATATATATACGTATATATATATATATATATATATATATATATATATATATATATATATATATATATATATATATATATATATATATATATATATATATATATATATGTATATATTAGTGGCTATTCTTCACTCTGTGTTGCCTCCATCAACCTCTCACTTCATATTTCGTAAACAGGTTTGCTCAGACTGTTTCAATCGTAACTTTTCCCCACTTTGATGAAAACTAAGCTTTTGCAAAGGAAAAAATGTCATGAAAGTTCAGAGTATTTATATTTTGAATGTTTTTTCTCCAATAATATTAAAACAAGAAGGCATCATTTTGCAGACCACGGCGGTATGAGCTTGGCGAGATGGTGGACTGGTTCCATCGAATTATGCGTAAGGATAAAGAATATGGTTACATGAAGTATGACATGAAGTGGGATCCCTTCTTCAAAATCAAGGCACACATGACTGAGTACCTCCCTTCATGGCCTATCAACTCACTCACCAGGGACAAAATTGAGCGGGTAAGTCTTTCAAAAGGGAATTGTTTTAAGATAATCCTGGTATTTGTAGAAGGGATCAAGTACAAGAAACAAAGGAAAGGGATTTCTTAATGTTGATATATCTATCTGCATACCAAGCTGTCATCTCCCCAAAAAGGGCGATAACATATTGTGGGCGTAATTCAAATTCATTGGTAAATAGTGAACAAATAATCGGAAATTGGCTCGGTTTTGGAGGACAGTTGTTGGCAGGAGTAAAGGCATTTTATAGCGAGGTAAATGTGGGTGTGAGGATGGATGGAATGCTAAGTGAAAGTTTTCTTATAGGAGTCTGGGAGAAGAATGTGTGGTCACCATGGCTGTTTAACATTTTTATGGGTGGGTGTATTACAGAAATATAAGCGAAAGTGGGGACTGAAGGTGCAAGACTGAAAACTAATGAATTAGGTGGGCAGTGGTGGCTTGACCGTTTGCAGAGAGTTTAGAGAAACTTCAGAGAGTGGTATATGAATTTTATAGTGTATGTACGAGATGTAATGCTGGTAAAAGTAAGGTGATGGTCCTTGAAATGTGGGAAGTAGAAGTGATTGACTTTATTAATGAGTGTGCCAGCAGTAAGGTGTGAGGTGGTTTTAGGAGAGAAAATGGAGGAAGTGAAAGAGTAAGTATTTGGGAGCAATGCTATGTAAACATGGAGGGATGGAAGGAGAAATGAGAAAGAGACTGTGAAAGGTAGGTGTGACATAGGGTTACTTGCAAGGATTATGAAAGGAAGTAATGTATCCATGGATCATAGACTTGGACATGGAATAGGGCACAGTAGTCGAATGTGTGCTGTGGAAATTAGTTATCTGAGAGGAGACTGTAGTGTGACAAGATGGGAGGCTGAGAGCAATGAAAGCGTGTATGAAGTGGCATAAGACTTTGTGCAAACTGAGTGAAGTATGTTGTTGAAGAGTGGATGGAAAAAAAGTGGTTTGGTCATATTAAGAGAAAAAAAAAGTTTTAAGTTTATAAAAAAAAATTATGAGTGAAATTGAGGATCCTAGGATGGAACGATAGGCTAAAGTAGTACATACATGAGAGTTGCTGATAGACTGGGAGGACTTGAACAAGCAAAGAGGGAGTGTGTGGATAGGGAGAGGTGGAGGTTTTTCTGCTGTGGCTATCCCCTTTGAATATGTCAAAACTATTGATAGAAGCGAACGTGAAACTTGGGAAACTCATGGACATGTGTGAAAGCGGTGGTGATAGAGAAGGGCTTCAACATGCAAGTAGATAGATATGTACTAAAGAACTGTTGCAGTGTTGAAGGATGGCTTGACTTACATGGCAGAATGTTATATTTTGTTTTCTTTAACTTAACAATTTAATCTAAGTATGTTTTTTTTTTTAGTCACAAATTAAGTTTTCTACTCAAAAGATAAAATTATGTATTTTAATTTTATTCAAATAATGGTACAATTAATTTTGGCAGGAGGCAGTGACTGACATCACAACAGGCCTTCCCACACTGGAAGACCTTGGTGTGACTCTCACCAAGATGGAGGATCGCATGGAGTGGGAGCTTAAGCCATTCAAGGCCCGCAGCTACTACGAGGAGGAGGTGGGAGAGTTTGAGCCGCCAGCCCCCCCCAAGTACATTGAGGCGCGTTGATCCCAAGGTAGTAAGAACTCCGTTTGCACTGTCACTTACCTAATATGTTTGTATTTATTCTTAGCACTGCAGATATGCAGCAGATTTCAAGTTTGATTTTAAAATGTGCAACCAGTTAAGCTTGAAGACAAAGTTTTTGGACATTGTATATAGTATTGTACATTGGGAGAATGTTGTTCAGTGATAGGAACATGTATAATAAAAGAACATGTTTTAAGTGAATTGACAGCTCATTCATGCCTTGAAGCAGCAGAGCAGCGAGCGACCCCGAGCAGTCCTGAAAAGTAAGTTTGAGCTGAGGACTTGTACAGACAAACATTGAGGTAGAGTAGAGTAGCTCAGTAGTGTAGTGGAAGACTGTTTCCTTGAAGGCCTTAGTGGATACTACCTGTTCATCCATGTGGTGTTTTGAGAAAACAAAATCTTTTTACTCTCTTGGGCAACATTTAATTTAGCCACTACAAGTGATATTTAAATTATGAAGCTACTCATCAGCTTTACTAATTAGAAGTTAAAGCTTCTGGCAGGTTGTGACCGAAGCTTTTAAAAATACAATAATGACGAGTGAAGACAATACAGGTGTACATTTTTCTTAAAAATAGTTTTGTAGTTATTTCAACAGTAATTCATAGAATCTATAAAATTATATATAAAACTCTGACAATTCAACAATTATAGTTTCTTACTCTATGGACCTGCACATTTAAGGCATTTCACACATGCTTCATTACAGGCACCACCACCCAGTCATACTGGCAACACTGAAAATTCTGTAAATGTAACATACTAACCAATTGTCCTGGAATGTCAACCAATTGCACTCAAGCCATGATCCATGGAAGCATCCACATGCTTCTACACATATTAAACATTCATGCAATCCTTTAATTCCTGTGCTTAGCATTATTAGATGTGTGCAATCTTTCATCGCAATATTTGTTGAAGTAAGCAAAAAAAAACTACAACCACCCAATAATGCAGGTCCCGAGGAACAGACGTGTGTGGTCTTTACTTCAGCTTTTCCATAAGCATCTTTTCAAGCTTCACTGCATCTACTGCAAACTTGCGGATTCCTTCAGACAGCTTGTCAGTGGCCATCTGATCCTCATTCATTTCCCAGCGGAAATTTGCTTCCGTCATTTCTACCTTTTCCAAATCGTGCTTCTTGGCTGGTAAAAGAAAAGTTAACATTAAATTTCACGAGGCAATACTAAGAACAGAGTACAAAATGCTGTAAATTAGTGATCATAAATATGTATATTAATGATATGTAATGTAGCCTATTTAATGGTCACAATCCTTACCAACAAGAATTCATTGTTTTTGACCACTCGTGCAATCAAATTTTAATCAAGGAGACAGGGGGCTGAGACAGTTATTTGCCGTGACTCGGAGGCTTGTTTCTGAGAACCACTTCTAAGTCAGCATTTGCACCTGTCTATGCACCTCATCCTTACACAAGTCCATCAGTCAGACACACGCACCCACATATAGTACAAGGTGGGGGGACTGCGGTGTTGTGACTGTGGGAAATATCCTGTGGTCTCTCTCTCTCTCTCTCTCTCTCTCTCTCTCTCTCTCTCATGATGTTTACCACAGTCAAGACTCCTCTATAGAAATTCTCCCTGTTGATTTGTAGTTCATATATGGCTCTTCCTATCCTTTTATCTACAATTTATGATGCCACAACATAGAAATGGTTATGTGAGAGCAGTTTTGCAGTCTGTATCAGTAGACAAGGACTTACCGCTTGCCTCTGAAAGGTGCTCCACCACAGTCTTTTCAGTGTTCTGTAGCTCTTCTAGGAACTTTGGTCCAATGGTTAGGAGGTCACAGCCTGCGAGTGCCCGGATTTCACCTAAAAATAATAGAAATTAAATTTGTGTTACTCTGGTTTCATTCTGTAAAATTGCCTCCTACTCTCTTCCTGGATCAACAAACACTACTGGGAGATGCTACCAGTCACTAACCAGCATTCCTAAAGGAGGCTCCCATGACAACAGTCTTGTAACCAAACTTCTTATAGTAGTTGTAGATCTTAGTAACACTCTTCACACCAGGATCATCTTCAGGCTCATAGGTTTTCTGATCAGAGTTGGCCACATACCTGGTTACAAGAGTTTGCATGCAGTTAATCAGAAAATTAATAATTAAGTGGTCACATGCAAAACATTGCTGTGCTGTTATTGGTAGTCACAATATAATATGCTAACTACTGCTGACAGTCAGTATTGTGTTAAAACTGTAAATTCAAATACTCTATTAAAATCCAAAACAAATGCACAAGACATGAAACACATTGTCACTGACCAGTCCAAGATGCGGCCAACAAATGGAGAGATGAGGGTAACTCCAGCCTCAGCACATGCCACAGCCTGGGCAAACCCAAACAGCAGTGTCAGGTTGCAGTGGATGCCATGCTCATCCTCCAGTTCCCTGAAAGTAACAACAGAACCTTTAGGAAATCAAATAACTGGTGTACTTCAACTCTATTCAACTATTTTAAAATAAAATGGAGTCTTTTGTTCAAGTATTCAAATCTAGTTTTTTACACACACTGGTAGGAGGTTGTGGCTTGGTCACACATCAGTGGCCAGGTTTACAGAATACTGTCACATTTCCCTGCAGGTCTTAAAAAGGGACTAATAGGGATGGAACGAGGGGTTTCTTCCTACTATGAGATAATGCCTGGAGGGGGAGGAACCAAATGCTGAAAAACATTCAGGAGATGCTTATATTCTTGGAGTTAAGAATCTAATGCCTAACAGATTTTTTTTAATACTATTAGAAAACCAGTTGAGCGCAATAAAACAAATTAAAAAAGGCCCACTTGTGAAAAAAGTAATTAAAAAAGGGAGGCCAAAT